>JTDE01001265.1:36190-76128 GCA_014338405.1 Paragonimus skrjabini miyazakii
TTCGTGAGCTCATCTTCTCTTTGAGCTGACAAAGAAATAATGATTATCACTTACTCACCGTGCTCGTCTGATACTGAAGGCTCAAAGGTAATCGGTGTTTGGAAGAGACCCAACTACAAATAATTTGGGTCTGGGATTCGAACCAACGATAGAAACTACATGTCCAAATGCAGCAAGTGCCCTATTAGCTGAGCTACGAAGCAATGCCAGAAGCTCAGAAATTTCACATTTAGACCCAGTTACCCGCCCAATTCACTATATCATATGAAATCTACCACATCATCCAGCGGATCGACTACCCAATCAGAATGTCATAGTTTACACCATCGCTAATACTGACCATTGAACTTGTGTTACTTATAAGTAGCGTGGCATATTTAATAATTTAGAAACGATCCAACTGCAAACATTCCAGGCTTCGACTGTTTCTGTCGCTGGTTCGAAGTGAGCCAAAGTTCGAATTTTTTGTAGTTAGATCTTTTCTAAATTATCACACCTGCCACACTACTTTTAAGCAATCGGTGTTTATTGCACGTGACTCTTTTCACAAGACAGGCCTACAAACCGAGGTCACCCATTAGTGTGGTCTGTTTAACCAAATAGTTTCAGATGTCTAATGTTGTGAGCCAAGAACACCGGCGGTACAAGGACCGTTTATTCAGATAATCGACACAGGGGTATGTCTCAACATCACCGCGAACACAAACACTCATTTGCACACAACAATAGTCACCGGACGCCAGAGCTACCAGTGCCAAGTTCATATGTGGCGATCACCATTTTTTGCCAGAGTGTACTCCACCGTTTCTTGTATTTTCTCCCGGTTAATTCAATATATAAATGAGTGTTTCCACATGACTACTCAGGAGTAATACAGTGAGGCCGTTTGCTCTCGGTACTCTTGTATGTCTGAACCGAGCAGAATGACTGGAAGACCTGGTAATCAAACATGGTAAACGATTACAACGCATGTTTTAGAGATCGATATTTCGTTTGTCTGTTTTTATTAAAGGCTAGTTCACGGAGGATCAAAAGCTGATGATTTGTAAATGAATGTAAAAGTCGCTTTCATTCTGCACAAACCAGATGTTATTCTAGAGGTTACATTATTTGTCAATATATTGATGTGGACCATGATAAAAGTATGCACGCTATGATTCTGACTTCTTGCTAATCATCTTCAGCTTTTGTATGCTCGTCCGTGGATCTTAAACGATCACTTTCTGCTCCCCATCAATACCAAATGCTGTTACCAATTCTGAGAATTTCGATACAGCTGTCGAAAGAAGCATTTCAACGACTTTTCCTGGATTGCCGTTTTGTACACTCTTAATTCCCAAGTACGTGCAACTTTAATTGTAATGAAACAAGAACAAGTATCGATCAGTCTTTTTGGGCTTATCAAACACCTCTTAATGACGCCGTTGATAACGCCCCAGTAACTTAACGTGGTGTGATAAAGAAGAATTGGTGATAAACTCTCACCAATATGCACACAGTTATCATGACTTTATTTGGCTTTCACCGAGTAAATTTTCCCATATAATTTGGTTACTTTGACTTATGAATTCGTACTATGGGATGCGTTTATTCGGTAAACATTGTACGACTAACGTCTTTTGGTGGAGTTATAATTTAAAAAAAGGAGGCTATTAATGTCATGTTCTCGATAGATGTCGCTACACTATTGCCATTGCTCCTAATGGACTGTTAAATATACAAAACTAAAAGTGAACTACAAAAGAGTTGAAGTGACATGTTAATGGTCTACTGATCAATAATCTCTACTGTTCACGGACGGTTGTCCCGCATGGCAAATGCTTACTAGAGCCAATATACATTTATATAATTAGCATTGTGAAATAGAATGAGAAATATTTTAACATTGATGGAATAATGCGGTATGTCAGCATGTCTAATTTCAGATATACATATTGGATGCTCAGGTGACTGCTAAAATCCATTTAAACGGCTGTGCACATTCCGCCGTTTTGTGACCTTGATTAAACTCAAGGTCTCTAATTTGTTTTCACACCCACTGGGATGAGTTATTTAATGCCGAGTAATTAAATAACTTGAGGAAATAAATAAAACCTTAGATGCTGGATTGAATAGTGTTCTAAAAAATGCCGTACAATTTACACAGAATACTCATGAGGTCGAGGGTAATGGTCTTCTAGTTAAAGAGAATAACCGTTCTGTCTATAGAGTAGCATCTTGTGACCACGTTTTTTCCACTGTGAAAACTTCTAGTTTACTTTCAGGTCGGGAACGATTCCCGAAACAGAATTAACTGCAACTTGTCGTACGTATCAGATTAATTCCATGAACCCTCCAATCTCGTAACCAGATGATTCTGGTTCAATTTCCGAATCAGACATCACATCTCTTGGTTGAGCATCGTTTATTGCATACTCCAAACTATCGGTTGAATAGTAGTAAACATTAGCCCCAAACTTATTGTGTAGTGGTTGAATGTTGGCCTTCTTAGTAATTAGGACAAGTTGCTCATGTACAAATCATTGTGTACTGCAGTCTTGCTGACGCCACAAAACGGCAGAATTTTGTCTGGTCCTACCTGCAGTCTCAGAGTCGGCAACTGGTTCACGTTATCGTCATCAGTAAAGATTCTTTCAGTTCCTTAAGTTTATTCCAAACACGCCGGCAGTCGTTGGCTTACCATAAACTCACTTTATGTGCGCCACTATCGTCATTAGGATGGCTTTTCAGCCGATCAACAGACCTTGATGGGTAAAAAACTACCAGAACCTTAATAGCATTCATGTACCATCCGGACACGCTTTGTGTTCTCCCAAAGAAGGTGTTGGTTTGGATATTTTCAGGATTTGTCAGTCCGTTATAAGGATCGTCCATTGCTTATAAAGGCCATTCATTACCAATCGTTTCTACCTCACAAATTTTGGGTCTAAATGAAACATGTGTGGTGTTACTGTCCTCACAACCTCATCAAAACTTATGTGGATAAAACAACTCACCCACGTGATTTGCATAGCCGAAGTAAGCCATAACATAACATGGGATGGCAACGTTTAAGGAGTATCATTTTTCTGCCACGAGAACGTGTCAGCAACAAGTCGAGGAAATATATACAGTACGTTTTTTTATATCTTTTACGTCATTCCAGCTAACATCTATTTTGATATGTATACTAACTGGCTTCAAATCAAACTAATTGTGATTTCTTCAGAGGACAGACGTTCTGGTTCATCTATTTCCTTCCAAAAATTTTCCATTACCTTACAGTAAGTTCCGACTTCGAGTAATACAGAAAATGAGAGTCTGAACAGGGATTCTGCTGACTATTGAACATACCATACCGATGTTTGTTACCTATTACTGGGTCTGCAAGCTGTAGTACGTTCTGATACACGAGAAACAAGCCTAGACTGAGCCTTCCAATAGTATGCTTTGATTGATTTTAGGTAGCTAGCTCAATAACCACTTCTAACAGGCAGCCTAAAAACATTAATGGAAAAATTATTATGATGAAATTGCCCACTTTTAGCTATTCATCATCTGGGTTAACACTTCACAGTTGCGTCCTCATTTTATACGACCAACTGTGATAGGACAAACAGAAATAAAGTGGGTTTATGGGGTCAGACAAATTAACGCCGAGTTACAATGAAGATGACACGTGAACAGTAGTTCTTGTTCCGTTAACTGAAAGGTGAATTCCCCAAGTAATCCAAAGGCTTGAATATAATCTTTATAGATACATGTGGGTGGGTTTTACAGGAAATTCATTTGGTGTACATATATGGTAGAATTGGACCAGATCTGTTCAGATCGGTTACGATTCTCACAATTACAGGAGTACACACACAAAGAGACTACAGAGGCAGGTACTCTAATTTTCAAACGGGTAAGCAATCCTGTACTGTAACTGAAACTAGACCATAGTCTGTGCACAAAATTTCAATACAAACGTGATGTGTTTAAATTGATGATTTACTGTTAGAAATGAGCTTGTTCGTAACATTGCGCCGTTTCAGTAAAGTCAGGAAATTTCACTAATAATTACACCAAAAACTCGTTTGACCTAGTAAAACTGAGCGGATTAGTTGCAGTAAATATTAGTTGAGAGAGAAACTGAGAACGTCAGAAGATACCCTCAGTTGATTAGATTGAATTTATAGTAAACGCTTACGGGAATATACGCCCAACATTTCAAGAGCTTTCTGAAACTTATGCCAGTGCATAACTGGTCAGTTGTCATAGCACAAAAGTCTGGGTTCATCCGTAAACTTTTAGACCAAATGGTCTGATCATTAATATACCTTTTAACCGAGCGTGGGCGAATGACGTCACCAGGAATGAATGGGTGTGCGCCAATCATCTATACCGTCCTGGCGCACATACACACTCGAACCATTTGATTGACATAGTATTGATGGTGCGCCGGTGGGGAATTTGCATAAATAATCACATCGTACGAACTGCCATGTCGGAATTCCGAGTGCCTCATCAAATGACGGAGTATGACTATCGAAATAACCATCGGGAATACGCCAGTCAGACACACCCAACAGGCACAAGAAAAAAAAGCTGTCTCATGATCGGAATGCTAATGAACTGTTTGTGTGTTTGTATGTGCATTTTAACACGTTTCGTTCACTATCAAACGAACAGATGTGAGCAGTAGACCCCGTCTCTTTGTACACACGTGATACCGAAAGCGCAAAAAGTTGTAGGCTGATTTCTATTTAGTTCGTTGAGAGTGCCACGAGGTCTTGAATTAAGCATGAGCTAGGTATTACTCAGTTCCTTAAAGTTAAATTGATCCGGTCAAAGTAACCTGGACAACAGCCGATGAATGTGAATTCACTAGTCGGTTTTGTTACCAGCGTGTCACCTTAAACTCCGTAAATCTCATGAGGTTACACCACAGATTTTTCACAGATCCGTGACATTCAGTGCTGCTGGCCACTCAGAATGAGAGCCACTAACGGAGGGTCGCTTTTGACCAGTGTTTCATCCCTTTGATAAAAACAGAGTGGTTGAATGGTGTATATTTCTTCATCATCCACGGTGTAGTGTACCATTCCGATCAATGAGCCGTCTCGTATTTCCTACTTTCATGTTGATGATTCCAGCTTATTTCAGTCGCTTCTATCTACATTATTTGGTTACGAGCTGGAATTGGTCGACCATTTTGCTTGTAATGCACTCATCCGATCTGTATCATAGTGAGTGCAATGAAAGACTTGAATCCTGTATTCACAATCACTAGATAGTCGGTACACAACGCTTCGGGAATGAAACAAAAGCGTTTTTTAATCGAAAGACTGTAGGACACATAGTCAAAAAATACACGTTTTTCACGTAAGCATCCATCTAACTCACTTTATACACTATACTATTTGTCAGTGTTACAGTCTGATTATAATAACGTCGCGGGATTTCAGAGTTAAATGTCACATTAATCCAAATGAGACACCCTGTTCCCTGGACCATCTAGTGGATACCACATAACACAGCGAGATGACGATGCAACCGTATCCAAATGAGAGGTTTCTGTATTCCTGGTCTGGCTCCGCAGCTAGTTTGATGGGGCACGTGTTATGCAAGGGCGTGAGGTACACGTTTTTGGTTCCAATAGAGCTGATACCTTGAGTATTCACAAAGTTATCTTTTCTAAATGCTAAATGAATTTGCACCTTCCGGTTGCCTTGGAATCCTGACGTTCTAATCAGTCGAATGCTGGTAGTTCAGTGAGAGTCCCTGGCATATTTTATCTATCTAACCTGACAAGTATGTCCAACCAAGTAACATCGGCGCGAACAGCGTCGACATAGCAACGCGGCCGCAGTGATTAGTTAGTAGTATTACACTCTACTTTTGCGAGTGGTAAATATGAAAGTATGTTATTATTAGTTTGATACTAAGTAGTGCATCAGCGAGGCAGAGAAGGAAGTATTTTTCCGAAACTTTTACTGAAACGGAGAGTACGGTCTACTTTGGGCCGTGTGTAATTTGATTGTGAATACGTATGCAGACTGTGAGCGCAACGGTAATTATGTCAACAGCATCTTGTTGTCAATATTGTCCGCCAATTAAACGAAAATGGACATTTTGTTTGCAGTTTAACAGTAAGTTCATCAGTTTTTCACTGATGTTCCGAATTTCCTGATGGTATCCTACTGTTTCATTGTGTGGAACATTCGGAGACAATCACATGGCTTAGGAATTTGTGGTGTTCAGACCGTCATGCATGCCATTAATTCGGAAGACTCCTTGCTGTTTTGAGGTAGAAGTGATTTTGTTAAAGGCCTCACATTTTCCTCCAATCAGGTCAACCATAACAGGAAACATGTGAATGTATGTTCCAGTTAGATTGATTTTAGAAAGATCGCAAATTACATGGATAGAGATACCACTTTCTTTTTTTCTTCCTGCAATTGTGGTGTCCATGTGTTCTTCCTGTTTGAAACGTGTTTATATGAGATGTGTCTTTTTTTTCTTTCTCGACTGATGGACCGTTCTTTTTTCAGCAGTTTACTGTATATTTTTCGGCTGTAGTCACAACCTCTTATGTTTGTAATCTTTTATTGGAATGTGTAGATTCTCTTGACTTCTTTCGACGTTTGCTGGATGTGTTATCTACAACCGACTCTTGTTTCATTTCGTGTTCTAGTTGCTGAAGGCAAAAAATGGACCAACCATACTGAAACTACTCTAAAGATGTAGAGAAATTTTTCTGGAACATTCTTTTCCCTTCACGAAAGTAATGCAAAAGACAGCGTACTTTTATTGCAGGGTGTACGACAGAACAAAGTTTGCTACGTCTCCGTTATTGCATATAAAATACAGATAAGCAAAAAGGAACAGCAAATTTCAGTTAAGGTCCAAATTTTTAATTTTGTCGCTACGATGGCTGAGTTCTGATATTTTGGTCTTCCGTATAACGTGCTGTTTCACACTGTGTAGCTGTTAATGCATAGCAACAAGTTGTAGACACTCACAGTGATGCGACTGTAAGTATCAGTTTCAAGTTTCAGTATTGGACGAATGGGGTGGAACTACTTCGATGAAACTTTCGGATTTGCTTAAGAAATGAGAAAGAATGTTTTGGACTGTTAACAGTTCAAGAGAACTTGACAAACACATTGGAAAAGAAAACATTTCAAGGACACTTTCTATTAAACTTGCTCGTTAGAAATGGTGAGGATATATGGACCCTGCAGATATCAAGAACATAAGACGGAATAGTACCCCATACCATAAATTTCATGGTCTACCCAAAGCTTCGTACACATGATTTTCACTTTGTCTCTTTTGTTTCACGAGTGACTGTATGCCCTGGACTGAAAAAATGATGAACGAAAATCCTAGGTCATTTCGTAAACGCCTAGGAGGCATTATGCTGGTTCAGTAAAATGGAACATATTTTGTATTTTCAACTCGGTATGTGATTGTATAGTTCAGATCGCTAAGCAACTGCTGTTTAAAGGGGTGCGGTTTCCATCACTAGCGCGAACTCGGCAGATGCCAAGGCATTCTGACCTTGGGTCATTTTATACTTACACAAAATCCGTCATTTCACTTATCAGAAATACTAGTAAGGACAAGAAAAAAAACTTTCATTTGAATTACTATCATCTTCAGCAGCCCGAACATTACAAATTCTTAACTGGGGTCTTATCGTTGACTACGAAAATATCACCACACGATACATCAGATCCCTCGAATGAATGTATACAGCAGTCAAAGATACGATCGCAAATCCTGGTAGTAAATTTAAACTACTTTCGATTATAACGCGCACAGAGTATTCAAGGTTTTTCGCCGATGATTCATATCTGTAACACAAAGACGTTGCTATCATGTCACTGTTTGGTATGCCACTTGCGAAACTATTCGAAGGAACATTACAAAATTGCTAACTACGTAACATGACAAGGTACGCCTTATGAATAAGTTGTGATACTCAACGTTTCAACCACTTCGGGTGGCCTTCCTGGGGATTGTTGCTGTTGAATTTTGATTACAACACTTCTGAAGAAGGCCACCCGAAGTGGTTGAAACGTAGGGAATTACAAATTGCTCATAACGTTGTGTTATTCCCAACCAATTTGTTAGTTACATGTTAAACACGATGTCCGAACTGTTTGACTTCATTCGTACTAGATTTGGTGCGGATATCTTACAAGATAGATCTTGTTCTAAAAACCAACAAAATACATCCTCAAATAAAGTTATCGATATAGAAAGAAGTCTAATAAAACAAACAACCACGTTTTAGTCCTTGAAAAAGAATTGCTAATCGTCGAATATATTCAAGTTCAGTGTAAACCTCACAAACTTCTACACAGTGAACTGCAGGTTTGGTAAACTAGACTAACGTGTTGCGCATGAGAGACAACCTGTTTCCCCCTTTCACCTTCCTTACCGCCCACTTCTTCGCCTGTTTTCAAGGAACTCGTTAGATCGGTTGACTGATTATAGATAAGTCCTTGAGTGCCCCTGCAAACATTATCCAACAAGCCTCAGAACATGAGTGACCATATAATACACATTATATGGTAGATAAGAATACTCTGTTGAGGATAAGTTACCAGATGGACAGGAGTACATCAACAGTAGTTGGAGGGCAACTGCCATAGTGAACTATACTCATGTGATTTCACCGTTTGTGCCAAACAATTCACCGACGTTCTTCGGCCATCACATTCAAGAGTTACCTGTCTGAGTGATAAAAACTGACGTACCGTTGTGTATCCAGCACTGTTTGTTGATATTTGCGTCTGTCTGATTATTATTCATTTGAACCGTCGGTGTATACGTACAATTGTGGAATGAACATAATATTTTTAACCTTGCACTCGGATGTAAACAAAATAATCCCACAGGTAATCCGTGTTTCTCCACAACTACTTACACGTAATTATGAATAAGGCAGCCATTAGAACAAGCAACCTTTTGCTTGCGCTCCGTCTGGTATCTTAATGACGTAGGCCTCTGACTGTTTCATGGGCCTTTCGTTAAAAATCCTTTTTTTCTGACTGCTGCCAAAATTCTGTGTTGCTGATGCAGAACTGTACGTGATTTCTAAAAGTCACACTCACGTGCAAGTCACATGCAGTTTTGCCAAGTAGGTGGTTAGCTGATTGATTAAATCTATAGCACATGAAAAATTCATTGTGCCTACGTCAAACCACGTGATCGATGACTTTTTCAAGCAACTCTATGCACAGCATGAAACAAACGAGCGTGGAAAAAGTCATGTGTCGTCAGGGTTTTTCAGAGATCTACACTGTGTGCAGATCTACTAGAATAAAACTTTAGCATCAGGAACATACTGTTAAAGCATAGGCCATTTGTGTTACTCGTGGTTCAATGTATTGAGAACCGGCCAGTACTGACGCAGTTCTGAGTTGAAATTATCGGGTAGGAGGATTAGCGCATGGACAATTAGAGCACCAAACCGCATTTTTCACGCATAGATAACTCAGTTTTGAACAGTCTATCATCAACTACTTAGTCATTTGGCTACATTTGCCGACTTTCGTCTAATTAAGTCAAAGGTGAAGTTAAACACTGGAGCACAAGGACAAAAATGTTTCATTTCAGAACTAGTAGGAAACATAAGAGCGTGAAACATAATAAGCGATTATTAATTAGATAGTATATAGAAACAGAATTGCAACTGAGACGTCAGTCAAGCACGAAACATGCGTTCTTCGATAAACAGTATATCCATATTATCGTTAGCAATAGGGATCTTATGCTACTTCAAGGTTGCCCCAAAATCAATCTGACTGGAGATTGGACCTAGAATTACGAATACGTACATCAAGAACTCGCCTAAAGCTATCTATTGGTGGCAATGTCATGACAGTTTCAAATAAGGTGTTTCAGACTGGACACACCAAAACACTATAAAAAAACATGTTGTTTTCATTTCAGGCAACCCAACTGGTGGTGCGGTTTCAACGTGTGATCCTACACGATGAAAATTTGCACCAAACTTACGAGTACATCTTAGAGGATGCAAAAGCTGACGCAACATTCTGTAGGTTAAGGTGAATTCACCTCTGACGTTCGATAGCACACAGAGAAGTTACCCAGAGTGAGCAATATTTTGAGTGGAAAACTAAACGAAGTGATAGCACACGTTTAGTTGCACCGAGTTTGACTCTATCAATCAGACGAATGTTTTACATAAGTGTTGTAAACTCTCGAATGGATATGCTGGTTTGTTCTAGGTATGATAGTGCGCTTGACAAAAATCAAACTCACATTCTTTGTTAATTAACACGGAAATACTGCGACGGAAAATACTGCGACTGTCCCCGTAATTGCTGCCAAGACAAACCAAAAGACGCGTGCAAAAAACAGCTTTGTTCAGCCACAAAACGCGTGCGACAAGGCGAAAAATACAAGGTATTTATATGGTGCGTAGTGGCCTAAAAACATTCTCGAATCATAAAATAGAAGGATAGTTACCGAGAAATATAGTCACTCATGGGCATAGCGGAATAAAGTCGGACAAGTAAAAACTATCCAATGTGTCCTTGTAAACATTTCTGTTAATTCCGATTGAATCAATCGTTTTTTTAAGGAGGACGGAAGCGGTTTTGGACGGAAAAAATGAAGGCCTTAACAATAAGGAATGATCGGTAAGCTTGAATAATTGAATTAAGGCAAGGGCGTATCAGTGAGGTAAACACCAAAAGAAAGCTCACTAACTGACAGGCTCCAGACAACCAGATTGGCAAGCCGAAGTTTATGGTTAGCTGTCTTAGTTCAGCTGGAAGACAGGCGAAGATTTTGTGAAATGATCTTGCTTGCGTATCGTTCGGGGATGACAGTAATTGGCCTTTCGTTCAACGAATAGAAATTAGCGAGCAAAGATTGACATATGTGCACCAATTTACATTTGGAATAGTTGTATGGGAACCGGTGCATCATGGCCGATTAAGGAAGACTGCCAGGATCCACTTGAGGCTTTTCTTCATCTGTATTACTGTTCACTACCCGATACGTTTTCGTGTCCTCAACGTATAACACAACCGAAGACCTTATCAACTGTGGTAGTTTAAGAATGAATAATAGAATTTTCGTATTTGACAATTCAATTGAGGAATAAAACCTCACAGAGCTGTACAAGAAGTACTTTCTGAGTTTGCAATAAGTTCACTTATGCTAAGGAGGAAACAACACGGCTGTCTTATCGGACCGAATCCAGGTGACTGGTTGGCTTGTTGTTCTCAAGGTGGATATCAGAAACATGCAAATGCATTCGACAAGACAATGCTCCCTGGTTGATTGCAGGAAAATATAAGTGATGCTTTTCTTTCTTGATCTCCTACAACCCTAAGTGCACAGGGACTATGACAGATTTTGTTTATGAATGTGGGTATATGGGTTTATGGACACAAATGGTGTAACAGCAGTATTAAGTAAAGGCTCACAAACAGAGAACCTTAGACAGCAAACTGGGGTGACCATTTTCTCTGGAGGCTTTGTGAAGCGATTATAGACGGCATAGTGCTCACTAACATCTAGCCTTCTTCCCGATAATGCCCTCCCAACTCAATCAGGATCCACAGAGGAAAGATTGCTACAAGGTTTTCCTGCTAATCAAGAACTGAGCATGAATTGTTCGAAATTAGAACTTGCCTGGCGAGTTGAAATTATCTTGAACCACGTGCAAGTTCACAAATGCATGGCGGAAAATAATGTATTGTGTTAGGCTGGTTAACACTTTTTTCCACCATTTTGTCAAAACAGAATGTATGTGTAATTGCTGTTTACTTCGATAGGTGATTCTTCATCTCTGTTTTTGAAGACTGCATAATCGTCACTAAAACATCTAAACTATAAACAGTCGAGGACCCACTGTCTATTTGATGGGTCTGGAGTGTTTGAAAATATGGAAATCATTCTCGATGCCCCTCTATAATAACTGCGAGGACGGGTATTACGGAGTAACGTTGCCTCATTCAGTACCTCCCAATTATTTCAAACGGACTTCAGAAGACTAAACTTTTTGCTCACCCTTAAAAAAGGAACCATCTGTACAGAAAGTGAGCTTTTCCATTTCCATAGGGAGTTCCTTGTTAGGACGAGTACTTCAGGTGTTTGGAAAGAAAATTCCGATTCTATTCAAATGCAAATTTTCAAAAAGGAAGTGAACAGTTTGCTGTCGTGGATAAAATACTAAGCCAGGGCAACCGATTTGGCAGGTTTGTCTTGCAGTTCTACCGTCAAACCCACAGTAACACGCACTGATTTCATGAAATAAAAGTTGCGTTTCCAGAACAGGAGTATTTAACAGTTTGAATGATGTGACGACATAATCCGGCAACATTTACAAGGTTTTAATTGAGCCATCCAACTGATCTCATTGGATTTGGCGATCAAACCGTGACATTGGTAACAGCACTTCGCTTCGTGGTGAAATGTTTGTAACCTAACTGCCTGGTTCGGCGAGCAACCGAACGCCAAAACCGTTGAATTGATCTACCACAAATTGTCTGTTGTCACCAGAAAACTCTGGCTAATTTAATGGGGAGTAAGGATGAGGTACACTGTCAACTGACAAAGCTTTAAGAGGTAAGTAAAATAGGACAGAAGTTTCGTGTTATCACTGTATACTTGTTTAAAAGAAGTTCGGGGATATCAAATTATTTCAAACTGAACACAAGTTACACTTAATCGCAGCCTCTGCATTCGCATAGGCCATTAGGCTAACATGGTTAATAAGCTAGTATCACAATTGCAAATCCCGGTCCTGATCAGAATATGCATTATTGATAAGTTCTAATTAAAGCGAAAAGTTAGTCAAGCGCTTCTTTTCGAAGTGGGATGACCGGAAGGCGTGTCTGAATGCGAAGGCTTTCATAATGTGTGGACGATGTTCAATTTGAAATGCTCTTTGATTATCACTACACTATCTATCAACAGAAAGAGTTTACAGTGATTTAAATGATCAAGTCTGCCAGACTACTTATCAGTAATTTATTGTCAATGCTCATCGGTCTTGCTGGTGGATTCTAGCGGAAACTGATCAATAAAACCTGCTTGGGCAGTCAATCGGCTGGATCATTTGGCGGATTCCATATGACACAGATGGTTGGGTGGTTAACTAGGTTCAAGTGTGAAATTTCTGAGCCTTCGGCGTGGCTTCGTAGCTCAGATGGTAGGGCATTTGCCGCGTTTGGGCATGTTGTTTCTATCGCTAGTTCGAATCCAATCGAAGTCCAGATTTTTCGCAATTAGGTCTCTTCTAAAAATGTGAGTTCTGGTACTTGAATAATTTGTAGTAAGTGTTCAAGAATAAGCCTAGGGTACTATTGTAGAATGGTTCAGAGTAATATCATTCGATTTGAGTGAGGTTAGGTTGCATGTGCATGACATGGATGGACAGACGAAAATTCCAAATCTCAGAGTCTAATTTTACTAAATGGCTGACCCGTTTATATGTATTGTCTTGGTCCCGTTGTGTATCTGGTCAGCTAAACTTGATTCTATCAAACCTGAGCAAACCAAGACATAAGTAGAGTTTGGATCAAACCTTTTGGTTCCTACTACAAATGGTTGCAGTAGGTCTGAGTTATACTATCTAACACAAGTACAAAGCTCAAAGTTCAAGATGGAAATCGGATGAGGATAATAATTACTGATGGGATGTATTAAAACTGAAATTTCAGTTCAACTTTTTCAATTGGGGTTATCTAACTAGAAAGCACTGCAGAATTCATAAATTTACTCACCTAAACATGTTAATCCTATTCTAACCAGTACATTCCTTTAGCGGGTTTACAATGATCAGTAAGCGTATGAACCTCATACGTGCTGATTGCCCAGCTAACATAGACTTTTAACAAATTTCATCTCAAAAATTCTCATAAAATGAAAGCAGATGACTTTAATCGATAATGGATTGTTTTTTAACTAGCTATCCGAGATTGCACACTGACAATATTAGGGTTTACACATTTGCTACCACTGTTTACTGCGTGAATTGATCGATACGAAAACTTAGGTCTACTCGCATATTCAACAGCAAACTAATTTCATTTGGAAATCGATCAGGGACGTGTTGTGTGATAACATGATACTGTGAATGAGTGTCTTTATCTATGCCTACCAAATCAATCTGGGGTGACGACGACAAAACAAAAGAGCACACGGTTCTTAGTAAGACCTCAAAAGACAATGTGCAGCGGACTCGTGTTACGCTTACCGATCTGCAACGGCTTCATTAATAGGGAAGGTGGGAATTTAGGTATGTTCATTTCTGGCAACAGTCTGTTAAAACGTGGATCACTTCCCTCGGTCGCATCCGCACCGCGCTGACTGGACTTGGTCCGATTCACATCTGATTAACCGGCTAACGAGATCGCATGCCCTCCCAAGTGTATGCTGACTATGCGATTACGAACACCGGTTGATTTCCGCTATCTGGAGATGGGATGGGTTAACCAGCGAAACCGACAACAGCACTTGACGCAGCTATTGACTAATACATAATAAGTAGTCGGGGATTTTTATTTTGTACAGATTGAACATCACCCACAATTGATCGCAGCTGTCGCATTCTCATCGACTTTGCAGTCGGCTTCTTTAACAAAGAAACACTAATCTCGAGTTTCGCTCTCAATAGAGCTCGTCATTAGTGCATATTCTTGCCACTGCCGGGACTAGAACTCCGGCCACGGTTTTCATGAGGCAACCGTGTTTACCACTGCGCCATTGACCTCAAACTAGGCAGGACCGAATTATCATATATGAACGCTCAACCACTTTCGCCCTCGAGGCGATCAGGCAACCCGATCGTATATATATATATATATATATATATATATATAGGCTGGATAATGACACGCTCATTTCAAAATACGATTCCGACGATAGGATACAGTCACATCGATGTGCTATCTTATGGGGCTTTCATCATCTGCGGATTGTTCAGCTCATTGGGTCATAGGAAGACGGGAAAAAAGCCGGAGTGAAGAGTCACTTTTAAAACAGCCAAAACAAAATTTTGACAAGCGGAAACTTACAGTTCAAGCATTTATTATACGAAGTTAATTTTGTAGAATTTCGAGTGTAAACTGCGCGACTGATTGCGCACTGGAATGATCGAATCCTGATTTGTAAGTTGGAGAACTGCTAGTGTACAACAAAAAGTCATTTACTAAAGCAGATGATTTGTTTCAAAGTCGCTTTTACAGTCCAACGATAGTGCATTAATTTTTTTAAATTTGAATTCCAGCCCATACCGCAACGAGACCACTGTGTATCTTTCATACATACTTCCACTGTTTGGCTAGTGCTGCCTGTTGCCGACTTTCAGCCGTCACTTTTCCGCCCCGTCCGATTAATTTTCATCCACAATGGTTTACTTGAATGTTGTCTGCAATCTACGTAGTTTGAACTTCGGTTCTTCGCAGTTCTTATCACAAAGTCTTACAATGGACGGCGGATTGATTGCTTCTTCGAATGACTTTCACTTCACATCTGCTGCCTAGTGGAATAAATTCATGACCATCATTGCTTAGTTAAATAACGGTTGGTCGTAAACTTCGTTTTGTTCCAGCAATGAGGTTACTGCAAAAATTGGAAGGGTTTGGTTAAGTTTGTTGCTTTCTATTCGAAGGTACTCAAGATAACCGAAACCACGAAAGGAAAAGTTTAATCGTTTGGTTTTTTCGAACGACCTAATCCGCCATTCTATTCCAGTCAACGTTTGCAAACGTGACTGTGTTGGGTTTACATCATGCACATCCAACAAGTGCCATTACTATCGTGAGTTAATTGTATGCGGTGTTCACAAAATCGTTCAAAGATGAGTCGAGTTTCTGAGTCGTCACTGTTGCTACATCAGCTCCTCCAATGTACATGCAATCAGAGGCAGATGTTCAATGTACAATTTAACAGAATAAGATTGTTTACGAATCAGTTTATCACTGCAGTTAGCAAGGTTATACAGCGGCAAATGGTAGGACTTTCCTTGGTTCGTAGGTTTGTCCCATTCGTCCATATATATTTGGTCAAGATCTGGACCCAGAGGGTGGTACAACCAGTGACACATTCTGGCAATAACCTCGTGAAACAGCCATATAGTTCTCCACACATCAAGTGAGTTTCGCGTGTGGTATTAGAGAAACGGTTGTCACGTTGTAGGAAGTCACTTCAATACTACTTTATCAAATCGGTTTTTGTGAAAGTTCTCAGTTTACTTCTATAGTTGATTAAAAGACTAAAGTGACTGATTATTTTGTTTTAGTAAGTAAGTCACTTGCACTAAAAGCAGTACATGAATTCGTACATCACTCTCAGTTTCAGTGGGACCACATCGACATAATTAATTAGGCGCCATTCGTCTAATCACTAATTTCGATATTGAAAAGTGACAAATTTTATGTCTTCCATAAATCCAAATCTAAAGTAACTTTTCACTACTTTTGGAAAACACACTAGCTCCTATACTTAGAAGTAAATCGCATTTCACGTGACCCGGAGACACTAGTTAATTGACATCAGTAATCGTAGGGTACACTAGCTTCAATGTTTCGTTACCTAACTGTGACTGAACGGTCTACAGTGGTTGCGGAAATCTTTAATGATTGGTATCGTGACTTTTAATTAAGGTGCTTTTCGGAAGAGCATCATGGTTTATCTTTTCCATAGCATTTACTACACATAAATAAAATTGATTTTTCCGTAAGAATTAAACTGTGGTTGTGACCGAAAAAGAATGTTTGTTTTATTTTTCTAGAACTGAAGTCTTCTGAGTCGCACCGTATGAAAAATGGTTTTGGTATACAGGTTTCAGTAACGACTACATTACACACGAAATCAGTTGGACTCAGATTTTCATTATAGTCATATTTTAAAGATTCATTTGTATGACTGACCTTAATTAACGGACAGTTTTTGCATATGTTGTCAGATGTGCAAAGGCTCATGATAGCTATACTGGTATGCCTAAAACTAAGGGACTTGGGACCAAAACAAACCCACTAATTTGCTTCAATTTGACGGGACCTAAAAGCCTACAACTTGATGCATATGTTTGGTGTTTGTTGTTGATTATTATAACCTACTCAATACCGTCCGAACTCTTGTTCGAACAGAGCAGGAATGGGAACGACAATGAATATTAGCCATACGCTTCTCCAACTACAGTCAGCCAGCAACTTTCTTCTAAATTTCTAACAGTACACATAAACACGATTTAATCGGACATACTGAAGATGCACGTCTTAGTAAGCAACATTTAAACTCGCCCATTGATCGTCTCATCTTGCTTTTGACTTCCGACATTTCACTACCAAATTCTGGTACACCGTACCACTGTCCCCCGTTCAGTGCCGTGCGGACTCGGACGTTAATGAACCATTTGCACTCTTACGAGTGTGCACCCATGTCACCAGATAGTCACTGTGATACACACATTTTCAGCTCTGAACACTGCTCAACGTCACAATGGCTCGGGTAGTCGTTAATCCTGACAATAGTCTACAAAGTGACTGACTGATAAACACTTAGAATGTATAAAGAAGAGCCCAGACAAACCTAATTACGACTCATAGAACAGAAGAACTAACAACCGTGAGGATACAGGCTCATCACTGATGGCAGCACAAGACAACGTTCCTAACCGGCGGTGTGAATGATTGTGAACCCTCCCAATCTGAAAGATGGTACCCACCGCTCCTGCTGAACTGGGTGACGATGGCTTTCATAGCCCATGGTCACGTTATTGTCTGGTTGCCTTACAGTTTTCCTCAACTGTCACAAAGTACAATGAATGAAGCAATGTACGACAGACACTGTGTCGATATACGAAGTGCAAGGTCCAACCACTGAAGACTGCATTTTCATTACCTCGGTTTTCAGTCGAGAACTTGTATAGTCTCCGAAAACTCAAGGACTGTTCGGCCAACCAACCTCAGACATCTGTGGAACAATAATTCCATCGTTGTTCTAATCCAAAACTCTGTTTTAACCTTTACAGAGTAAAGGAGTCTCGTATTCAATGTATGCTGTAAGTGGATAGGTTTTGGTTTTGATGCTGTTGTACAGCATGCATCTTCATTTGTGAGTAGCATACTACGAATGTGTGGGAAATAAAGAGCAGGTTTTGGCGCCAGAAAGACGACGGATCAGAAGCGATTATTGGAATGGTGTACAAGAACTGTATGGGACGTGCCATCAAGACGGATGATGGTGCACCGCTGTCTACTAGGTGCGGATACACATCGGCCATACAAGTTGATGTTCGCGTTGGTTATTCCATGACTTCATGTAACTTGTAAGGGATTTCGTACAATAAATAACTTCCCAAGCCAAGTGTCTTTTGGGTCCATAACAGTACAAAGTTGCCTAGACATTGATTACATGCTTTTACTTTGTCCTTGGTTGTTGTACGACATTTTTGGACGTCAAAATTCCGTTCGAATGATCCTATCGCACTGCTCCCCATGACCCCATCTAACTAGACGCCCGTTATTGTTATTCTCACAACCCGCGCCTAAAAGTATTAATTTCTCCACCCCGCCTCCCTCAGTTATTGAATCTCACTCACCTGCCCGCACACCCATTGGTATCTGTCACTCGCACCCTCCCGAAACCTGTGAATACGGCCTTCTTATGAGCCGCCGTGAAACTGTTGTCGGCTAATCGGTTTGTCCGATGGCCGGCTATTTAGACACATATTAGACCGAGCCGATCGCATTTCGTCGGTTCGTCGTTGCCTGTCGGTCACCTGTGGTTGTACTTGTCATGCCTTTTGGACCCTTAACGGCTTATTGCGGCCAACCATTGTATCTTAACCCACGAACGCAAAAGAAACGGAACTTTGTTTCTGGTGACTGCTTATATTGTTTATGTCAATGGTACCACGGTTCCCAGCGACTTGACTTGATTCTGGAATTTGGCGTCGTTGGTTATACGTGCGTCACTCAACGTTCGTCGGAAGAACGTACAGTTGCTGTTAACCAATGGTCATTTCGATTGCTCATTTCTAAGAATGTCTCAGCTTCTTTGTTCTTTCCAAGTTGTGGTTGTAAGCAGATGCTGAAATATTTGGCTCTGTGCTTATGGGAGTCGTCGAAACGGTCGTGGCCTGTTATGTGTTTGCCCACAGACGTGTGTGCTGGGGGCACGTGAGCGTGATCTAGAATTCACATCAAGTCTGTTTGAACTAGTATAATGCAGTTCGCTGTCGTGTGATTAACGCCATTTGAGTTTTTAACTGTGTAAGTTGTGTGCATGACTTACTGGGCCTCTGGCTCATGCTTGTTGGTTTTCGTTACCATTCCAGATTCCCGTTGGGCCCTCGTCCTTCAGGGGAACGCTGTTCCTCAGTGCCTCCACTCCGCCATATGTTACACTAGGTCTTGTGACCTTCCCAAATGCACATTTATTCTTTAGCCTGTTTATAAACGTTTATCGGTGGTGTGTGATCTACCGCCTCACTGTACGGCTGTTCCTGCCTGTGGCTATCTGCAGGGTCTATCGTACAATTATCCATATTTTTATATTACACTAATACTGCTTATCACTACCTGACGTTTACACTCCTGACACAACGTCAGCTGGCCAGCGGCACTCGGTTTTTAACCTTGTTTTTTATGCTACGTCACCCGTATACCATTGGTGATTCATTTGACATTCAAACCCTAATGCAATCGTGGTGGCACCCAAAGTCTTCACAACCCACCCACGTACGCGAAACCTTTCACTTAGCGGAGTCTCATGTTATTTGTACGTCGCCAACACCAGTTCTTACCCGTCGTGTAAGTGAACCCATTGATCACGCGCAACTCGACATTGCTTACAATCCATAACTAATGAATTGAATAGACACCAGATTTGTGGTACCTAACGCCGATGATTTTAGCCATCTACATCAGGCGCATCTTGTGAGTGAATAGACACCAATTCATTCGGTCATATAAACAAGTGGTTTCAAATTAATATATTGCATTGCTTCTTTGTCATGTACGTACGTATATTGCAGCAGTTGGTGGATGGATGGCCCAAAAACTGAGCGCAATATCTAAGCACGTGAGCGTTAAGTTTACCAACGATGGAAAATATTGTAAAATCAAGCTATTTTCTTTACAGTTACGTGCCACTGTGTGCAAGAACTCTACTTTTGTACTATGAAACGAGCTTGGGTCGACCATTACTCCGTCGATCTCGCACTAAGTATGAACGAATCAAAACTTCTGAACGTTCGGTCATGACCACTGTCCAGTAGTGTTGAGTTGGGCATGACTAATTCGTAGTCAACGTACAGTAGGGGTCAACGTGTTCGTTAGAATCCATCTTTCAGTTTGCACTATTGACAAGCTGTAACAAAGGCGGTCTTAGTGCCCCCATTGTTTTTACCCTAAGCGGGTAGGCCGAACAGTCTGTAATTAATCCGTAAGTAGTACTGACCTCGTAACCACTCATTTTAAACCATTTGTGTTCACCAGCTAGATGTGTCTGTGCAAGTGTGAGTTCTAGGTATTAAGGTTCACATTAGTGTTACTTGAATAGTTATGCCAAGTGAGATTGGATCCATAACAAAGTTTTATGAAATTATGGTGACAATAACAGCACTTACTTAGCCGAGGAGGACCACTTTCCGGAGTTTGATTTTTTAATGCTTGCACAATTCGTGACGATTCCTTTGACGTCGATGGTTGTAGTTCCGAATTTGTACCAGCCCTCAGGTAGCCCGTCAGTGTTTGTTCGTTAGGGTATGGGGTAAACGGTCGATCTGCTCGGAGCGACGGTACATCACGTTGTCTTGACAAGCTGCATGAGTGAATTAACAAATCACGATCGGGTTTTGTAACATTTAATGCTTCGTAGTCATGGCTCAACATTCGGCTATTCCAGCTGTTGTACCGATTCATAGATTGCCTTCCGAGTATCACTTCTTGGTCGTTGAGAGCAGTTGATGCTGGTCTACCCGTGGGTGACACAGTTGGACGATAGACAGTAAGTGGCTCGGATCCGGAGACAGATGTTGTCACTGTTGCGCAGGCCTGATTTTGATTGGTGGAACAATTTGGAACAGAAGTAAATGAGAGTCGTAGTATTTCTGTAGAAGGAGCAGTGCGTTTAGGAAGATGATTATCTGTCACCTTTGAGATTTCAGAGGTTTTTCGATCACCGAAACTGCTTTTTATAATAGGGAACGTGGGATTCAAGCTCAGAGCTGACGAAGCCGCCTCTTCTGAACGTTGTTGCAACCGATCAATTATACTGATCAGTTCGTTCGGTTTAATTACACTGGTTGTCTGTTTAAGTGAAGTTCCAAAGGTATGATAAGGCTGCTTTGCCATTTCAGAAACTTTCTCTTTTACCAGGGCTACCAACCGCGCCTCTGGTGGTGGTTCAGAGTGGCAACGTTTTTGAGTGGGGTTAATTGGGTAGTCTGCGTTTGCTCCAAGGGGTTGGGACATATGTAGTGGTAAGATAGTTGGGTTAGTGACAACTGCGTTCGAGTAACCGGGTTTCTTTGTCACCTTGGGGGAGAAGGTAGAGAGTACAGGAGCCATTGTGTGTCTTTGGTTTTGTGACAGATTCTCGGATTCAAGCAATCGGGCTTCACATGTGGGTTCAGACTGCTGATACCTTGTAACTGAACCATGGTTGTAAGATGACAATGAATTGCGATTAAAAATTTTGGGGGAAGTGTAATTTCGTTTTCTCCACGCTTCAAAAATCGTTGAATCTTTGCGCTCAGGTGGTAATATACTGGTTGGGTCCTCCCCAGGCTCTTTGCCAAACTTGGCTTGAACTAAAGGTAAGGGCAAGCGAACGGTTCTCTTGCATTCGACTGGCGACATAACACCCTTCAAGGCACTGAATTGCAGTTGACTACCTGGATGACTGTTTGATACATTTGAAAAACCATCCCAAGAACGTGTACGAGGTCTGGTTCCAATTTGTGACTGATCCGGATGAAGACTTGAGTTGGGCAATTTTGCCAGGAAACTGTTTGTTGCCTGTTTTTCCTGATGTTCCATCCTGGCTGCTTTCTAACTGAAAACCCTGGGGTCACATGAGAAGGATCGTGGTGTATCCAACCTTTACGAATGAAAGACAGACTCTTTGTCCAAGTCCTTGAATGTCTTTTGTTTCTATTACTGCTTTTCTTTGGCGGTGTTTCTAATTGTGTCACTCATAGAATAATCCAGGAGATCTAAAGTAACCACCCTGTTACCAAATGTGCTAAAAAAGTCTGCTGTGATGCTCCGTGGGATGTTAGTTGGAAACTGGCGAATCAGAGGTAGATCGTTTGGATCAATAAATCATATGCATACACATACGCACCATTGTGTAGGTTTACTTATCTCGTTTGTGAACTATGTTTAGTACCAAGTACAATTGTTTTCGAGTCCATCCAATCGTGTGAATTTGGCTCAGCGGTGTTCTGATTGACTCAGTTGCACCGTTAAGGTGAACTTGTCTGAAAGTATCACTGACAGTAACCCGTGTGACAGTAGCATAGTCGGAGCTACCTGATTGACAGAGACCTCACAAGAATACCTCATGTAGATGTTGGTATTTCAAAGTAGTCAAGTATATTACATACGTGAACGAACACCCGCATGTGAGTGAACATCACCTAGCTAAAACAAACGAACATTCCACAACGATTTGTCTTCCTTTTGAAACTCTCGTATCCTATCAGAATCACACGGTGCAAGTCTGGTTGTTCCAGCCGTGCTGAGACTGGACGACATTGATAATCTGTCGATACCATTTCATCCAATCTAGCGGTAATCACGGATAGCCATAACTCTGATAGGGATTCCGTCCTGATTATCATGTGACCTGTGGACACCTCGTTAATCTTTATGATCGCAGCCCACTTTAGGTTACTTTGCTGCATGGACTACGGTCATACAGCATCGAGTTGTCGATTATGTAATTCTTCACGATTCCTGCACCGAAAATGACACCTCATGATTTGTCAGATCCTTGGTTCAGCACGTCAGGTATAGTAGGTCTGGCCGAGAGTCTGGCCGGTGAAATTTTTGTGTTACGAGTCAAGGTAACATTTACTAGACCACTAGTACTATAAGAGGCGTTTGTGACAGGGCTGTACTTCATGTTTGACTTGCCTGCATTAGGCTGATTTCGATGAGCATCATCCATTGTAGACTAACTTTGCCTGCTGAATCTGAACAAGAACGAAACCGGTCATGACCGAGCGTCGGTTTGACAGCGATCATCGTGGGTCATTCGTATCATACACTGTTTCCCGTTCATACGTGTTTTTCGTGTGAAAGTGGTTACGATTCGATTAGACGGTTACATCGCACTGCGTAGCAATTCAAAGGTTCCTACCTGAGACCGTTGTACATTATGAGGTCATAGTTTGCATTTACTTGAATGGCGATTCAGACACCCTCAGTTCGGATGGACCGATCAGAGTAATTGTTATCTCTCTGTTCTAATGCCAAAATTGTTGACAGTTGAGCAATCTTGAATGTAGTAGCGTGCCCTGCCCCCAGCAAGGTAGAAAAACACAGTGAGCTAGACAAGTACAAGTAGGGTAACCGATTATGCAATGTACATAACTAGTGGTCAAATAAGTGCGGCGAAATCTCATTACCTGTGCTCTTTGTTTAATGGCACTCGTTTTTTGGTAACTGATTCACAGTTCATTAAATGCTGTTAGACAAGATATCTGTGTTGGCATTCCTGTTCATTAGTATCACATCACTGTAAACCCTACTCTCACAACAGACATATCAATGAAACAAATGTGAACAAACGTGAGAAGTGATAGTGGACGAGTCGCAAAGAATTGTTCACTACATCATTCTGTCTTACGCACAACACTAGCGAGTCGCCTAGTTGACCTCACATGATACAGCAATAAGCAGACTAGTGTGTCAAATAGTGAGTGAGTTGTGCAGGTGCGCATCATCCATAATCGACTGGATTGGAAAATAAGAACATTCGACCCATCACACAAACAGATATTCGACAGTGGGTGTGAGCATCTAATCAGTTTACTCTTGCTTTGACTCGTTGGTTTTGTGTTCCACTTTCACGTGTGGTCAGCTTACCGTCTCAGTCTTATTGTGTATGACCGCTCAAATAACTTGTGATAATACCGTCCACCTGATGCCTCACCGGTGCATACTCATTTGCATAGACTCACCAAGCGAGATGACATCATCATCTCATATGAGTTTGGGCGGACAGGTTTGTGGTGTAACGTTCCGCTATCAAACAGAAAACGTACAATCTGTTTCACTCTACCTAGTATGTCACGTGTAGGACATTGTAACAAATAGAATCATTGTTAAGTTTTATAGCAAGAATAAGTGTGGAAATGACATCGTGGACACTATGCTGAGAATTTACAGCTTTCGACGCTCATGAAGACGACAGCGTTTTTCTGCTTTGGAGAACATTCACGACGTCATAGTTTTAAACGAATAAATTTGTTAGGAAATAGCTGTGAATAAAATGATTGGTAGAAATAGATTACTTACGATGTTAACCGATCAACCGTAGGGTAATGATCGTTCATGTTCTATCAGTTACCCCACCCATTTATGTCGTCTCTGAATAAAAAAATAGAGTTCTCCTTGTGAATTTGAAATTGGCGGAAAAACTGTCTTTGTACGATTTATTCTGTAGTAGATTCCGAATGTCATACCACAAGACACTTACAAAATTAAAACTCGTTCTATTGCTATCAAGGCAGCATCCGAATCACAAACGGTCTCTTTTGTATACGTAAAACAGGGTGGCGACGTCTGATCGCGAACTGAGTGTAGAACATCACGACTGATTAGTTGAGGCTTGCCGCCCGATGACGCTGACGCCTTCCGAATTTGTACGGTCAAGTTGATTGTTGATTAAGTAACCGTTTAGTGAATCTATTTTGATAAGTGTTTGAAAGCCTTGGTCCTACGCTGGTGTTGAAGTCTGTCAACTTAGGATGGTCCGCTTATGCATTATTGTCAACAGACCAGTTAATGGATTTGGTTAACTGAGGTTTTGGTTTCTTGACCGTAACCGTGAAGATTTGGAACATTCTGTACGCCCCCTGATTTTGTAGCAGGGACTGTGCAGACAATAGTCGAACTTAAACGCTGTCCAGCTGATCGATATAAATTATATATTTAGGATGGTAGGTGTAAGAGTGCCGTTTTCTTGGGAACTGTAAGTAGCGGTCACTTCTACCATCAGTCGCGTCGAATGTTACTATAAATCCTTCCGGACGACCACTGTGAAGAAAACACTGCATTCATCTGCTGAGTTGTCATTGAGTGCGTACCATTTCCCTTTTATATGCAGTCGCAGCACAGCTTTCAAGCTGCATGTATGTACCAACCCCTGTGTTCCTTCGATAGATGGCACAGTGAATAGATCCAACTATTTTTTAATCAAAAAATGATCACAATATCCGGGGCCGATTGTCGGCGATTAGCCGTTGCCCGAATACAATTGTTCGTGATTAAATGAGTATCATTAACATGATTACCAAAAACACTAGACTGTCTAGTTTGTCGGCTGTTTGCTTTTCTAGTTTAAGCACACAGCCACCGGCTATGACCTGACCAAATGATCAGCCAACAGCATCACTATCGGTTGAATATAAACCAGAAGATATTGATAATTTGTCTCAGCGTTCACCTGGGGAAACGCATGATAAAAGAACTTCAGTTTAGAGAATATCTTCCCTCCGTTCAACTTCGGAAACAGATTGTTGGGACATGCAGTGGAGGCTGCTCGATTGCCGTATTCAACCTAACTAGGCAATCAGTACATAACCGTAACGAGCTATTTGCCTTTTTGGTGACCATAATCACCTTAGAAAACTGCCTCAGTGGTACTCACTCCGAAGATCCTAATAGCTGCTGGACTCAAATTTCATAGACCATTTAGAAAGCAGGTAATGTAACATGCGGCACGGCGGTACATGGGCCAAACAAACGTTGAATCTCAGAGAAAACTCTGGGGATTTTAGAAGCCAGACGGAACATTCCTCCAGGCAGTTTATATAACAGGTCCAGAAGAGATATCCGTAGGAAACTGAAACGTAGTCTAAAGTCTGATCGTAAGGCTTGGTTAATGAAAAAGTTAAGGAAGTGGAGACTGCTTTTGCTTCAGGGAACACCGGCAAACTCTTTAAGCTGATCCGTGCTACTGGTCTCAGGCGACCGTCTGTCAGTGAAGCTATCAGCGAGGTGGACGGCAGACTCATCCATAAAAAGAGCAGAAGGTTGGAGCGATGGGCGGGACATTTTGAGGGTCAATTTAGATGACCACCCGCTTTTATTGCGTTGCCACCACAAACTTGTAATGTAGCACCTTGATCGGTGGATTTGAAACCACGCACTGAGACTGAGGTTCGCAATTGCATCTCGGCTCTCAATCGTAATAAGGCTGCCGGTCCAGATGACCTCGTGCATGCACTTTGCAAAGAAGGTGGAAAGGCGTTAGTAGAGGTTCTGACTCAGTTGTTTCAACTTGTGTGAACGACGGAGACCATCCCTCCATGCTGGGATCACCCGATAATAGTTCCCATATTCAGGAGAGGAGCCCGGGGCTGTTGTGAAAACCACAGGGGATTAGTTTGACGCCAGTCATTACTAGGGTTCTAGCATCCATTATACTTCGTCCACTCACTGCAGTTCGGGAGTTAAACATTAGAGAAGAACAGGCAGGTTTTCGTCCTAGTCGGGGATGTATAGATCTTATTTTTACCCTTCGTCAAATTCTGGAGCAGCGTCATCTGTACCGCCGGCCAACAATCGCCGTGCGTCGCTTAAACGCAACGGTGTACCGACCAAGTCTGTGAACATACTGTCGGCGCTTTATTCCCATACTTCAGCTCAGGTTAGGGCTTACAGTAAACTGTCATCAGACAGTTTCAATATCAGCAGCGGAGTACGTCAAGGCTGTCCCCTTTCACCATTTTTGTTCAGTTCCGTCATAGACGAAATAATGGAGGACTGTCTGCAACACTCGAGATTCCGGCATGGACCTCCTACCTGATGGAAGTCTGACTGATCTTGATTATGCTGACGATAAGGTGTTGTTGTTTGACAACTCTCGAGCAGCACAAACAACGCTGAACGCCATTTCGCGTTCTGTTAATTGTTTCGGAATGCGCTTTGCAGCCTCGAAATGCGAAGTGTTTCTGCAAGATTGTCGTGATTACGTAGATTTAATGTTGGATAAAGAAATCATGGAGGTTGTTGACCGGTTTGTATACCTGGGAAGCTGCATCAGCGGCGGTAGCGGAGGTGTAGGGAATGAAACAGAGGCGCGTATTTCCAAGGCTAGAGCGGTGTTTACTAATCTGAGACACTTATGGCGACAGAAAGGTATCTCTGTGAAGTTTAGGGGTCGTGTATATCAGACAACAGTGAGACTGTATTATTCTACGGCAGCGAAATCTGGCCACTCAGAGTAGAAGACTTGAACTGTCTTCAGATGTTTGACCACCGATGCCTGCGTTCAATCGCTCGTATCGGGTGTCACCAACGAGTGAGTAACGAGGAGGTGAGAAAGCGGGTGCTTGGCACTAATTGTCAAACGAGTTCCTTCCGTCAGTCACTTCACCTGCACAGACTTAAATGGTTAGGTCATGTACTAAAGATGCCAGCTAGTCGTCTGCCACACCCAGTACCGTTTGCCGACGCTGCGGCCGACTGGCGTAAGGTGCGAGGTGGACAGATGATGACCTGGTGTGGACAAATGAAATCGTTCACGAAGGGGTTGGTCACTATAAATCGGTTTCGTTTCCCGGGGTGGGGTCCTCGCGACTCACAGAGTCGGCGGCAGAAGACGTTAGGCGATATTGCGACTAGTCGGGCTCAGTGGCGTGAATGTTGTCGTTGTTTGGCCGAGTTGTCTGTGAAGTGAGTGCACTTAATGATGCGGGGCAGTGTAAGCCGTGAGGAAGCTGTCTTGCTGATGACGCCTTAGTTCCACTTACAGCTCGGTTGTTTGTTTGCAAGGTGTAGGCGCCTTGATGTTGTATATTTGAATGTAGACGTAGCTATTTTCGGTGGTTAGGTCCCCTTCCTTTCCCTTTTATTCCTTCCCTCTTCCTATACAGGGTTTGCTTTTTCTTCTTCGTTGTTGTGTGGCAGCTAAGCACCAGTGTGAGCCACTGATATATTGTTGCCAATGATGATGATGATGAAAACCATAATTGGGGCAGCACAGACTGAACAGTTTACGAGGTCCATCAACGTCACTCATTCAGGCAAGTTCAATTTATTCTCTGGTAAGATCATGAATACGTAGAAAACTGATCGTTTGGGATAAGAAACAGTTTTGCACCAAAACAAGAATCCAGGGAAGTCACTACTCGGATATATCGACCAGAACTATCAGTATGAATTGTGTGATACTCTCTTTGTAGTCCCAGTATCAATTGTAATATCACCTCTTGTCTATCCAGTGGGACGCTATTTTAATGGGTTGTCATTTTGACAACATGTCAGTGGTCAGTACAGTCAGAGTTGAGTGGCATATCAAAAATTTGTTTATCAATCCAGTTTACTGATAGTTTCGGTGACTCGAAAGGTCATGCCTGAATACAGTGAAACAAACTTTGTATTAGCGAATGTAATTATTTCTCGTTTCTCTGGGTTACCAAAATCGCATGAACATGGGTGTTTTTCCGCAGAGAGCCCATTTACGTCCTGAATCCCATATAATTTGTATGTATGGCAGAATTTTGCAAAATGTTATTCTTTCACAGCTCCAGCATACACTCAGCGTCTCTGTTTGGATTACCGTAAAATGGACAATTTTGAGCTTTTTGGTAATCCCAACGTTGTTAGTCATTGCGCTGTTATTCCTGTATTCAGTAAAACTGGGGTTAGGGTTTAGATGTAGAGGACCTTGACACTCATCGCCTACCATCCGTAGTGTCATACAGGACGTGTTTTTAAAATTCCGCATGAGCTAGCAGGTCACGCTCAGACACAGAAGATGTGCTTTAAATCAACCATTCATCAAAAGAAGGGGCTTGAATTTGTCAAATTCGCGATTACCTACACCTGTAGACGTTGAGAAGTTTTTGCAAAGCTGTTTGTGTTCACTACGGTCAAGACGACGAAGCATTAGAACCGCGCTTCTGTTGTAATTACGCCGTTTGGCTGGTATGTAAACGATAGCTTGGCCAGTGGATCAATCATAGAAACTACGAATGAAATCGGCTAATGCTATTAAGATGCTATGTTCTGTCCAATGACTCAAGTTGGCTTCGGTTGTTCAGTGTTATATTATTCGTGTCGTCGTTTGGGGTGTTTCCGCAAACAGTTAAAACTGACTTGTCAACACAAATCTACCAAAACCCCGCTACACGGTTTGTACTATCACTAGAAATGCAGTATAAAAACGTGAAATTGATTGGGGAAATTTTATACATCCATTCTGTAATGGAAGGTATGTAAACTTTTAACAACCGACGTAACAGCTCAGACAAAATACTTAGATTCCAAACTATATTCATCAACATTAGATGAAGTAATGACTTGGAATAGAACATGTTTTATGCACGAGCGCTTAAATAAATGGGCATGCAGTTTGTTAAGGAATTGAGTTCAATCCAGAGCGATATCCAATCAATATGCGCCTATTCGGTGGCCAAGTCAACAAACCAGTTTAAAGAATGTAGATGAGGCAGACTCAATTAGGTCAGATGCAGCTGTCAGTCATATGTCAGAATACAAATAACACATCATAATAGTCAATTGAAGTTAGGCAGTCACTTAAGCAAATGGTAGGGTTGAACCGTTACCTTCATTATTTTTTCAGTCCGGATGTGAACGAGATATACATTATGTGACAGTAGGATACCTTAACGGGGTGGTAAGATATGTCCAAAAGTCCACAATGAACGGACTACGGACAATATTAACAACCGGACGAGTTATCGTTTAACGGAATCGGACCAACGGATCAGGAATGGCGAGCAGCAAACCCATAACAGAAGCGTCAGCCACACACACAAACCAGACAGAAGTGCACACTACATGTGAGTCGACACCGCCGCAGTTTGTTGGCGGGAATTCCGGTTCATGAATGTGGGCGCGCCTGGTGTAAGAAAATCGAGTTGTACAATAGAGATCGTGCTTTATTGAACAACATTTTGCTGCACATGGACTCTGTTTATCTCCGTAATAGTCCCATTACTTCGGAACAAAAGAGTGGCGGTAGTACCAGCGTTCCATCACATAACCAGAGAAACGACAAAAAGGAAACCAGTAGAATGTATGTCTGGATGGTGTAGTATTTAATCACAAACACAGACTGTTCGAGTGAATGAAATATCCGTTCGGACAGGCTTGATGACTGACTGCCCGACAGTAGGATTGAAGTCTATTCGATTCCATTCCGAATCAATATTCAGAGCTGCGTGCTATGTATGTCCGAAACTCGAGCCTTCACGACATCTTCGTTGTACGAAGAAAAAATTCAGGTAATTTTATGAAAAACTTCACCAGAATTAAAAACATTGGCACTACTTTTTGACTCCCCCTCGTAGTTTGGTTTGTTAGATAAGCCTCAAATTGTAACATAAGAATCACGCCAGAGAATGGAAATCTCCATCAGGAAGAACATTCAAGGACGATTCTGGTAGACTAATCGTCGACATACCGTTCTCATGCACAGTGTGTGGGCTGGGGAACTCTGTTGCCTACAGCCTGGCTTTCCAAGGTCACGCATTTCCACCTTTTGTCCCTACATTCCTATAGTTGACCTGTTCCTTTCGTTTCGGTATTTTTTTGTTTTGTGGTATCTCTATAACAAGCTAACAACCTCCAATATTGATTTTCGGTAACTCATCATCAGTTTACGATGGCTAATGTCTTTTTTAGGATACTGCTTTACGTCGTCTGAGTGGTCCGAACTAGGCAGACTATACTTGTGCAGTGCAGAGAATGTTACCAGGGGTGCATATTTTTCCATCAGAAAATGATTCCTTTTCAGGGTAAACGATTTGGATGAATCAGAGTAGCCAGAAAATCTCAGAACACTTCAGAGGTAAATTCCTGTTATTTTTTTTAGACCCGTTCCTTAATCCGTCATGTTGATTGGTTACTTAGTGGCCTTAACTACAATTTTTGGTAATTGTCATTCAACCTTCTGGTATGAGTATACTTTAAGTCACCAAGCACAGTATACATATCCCTAAATGTTTCTTCATATTACACATATTTTCAGGCTTAACAAAGTGATTTATTGCTCTCCCGTTTTGACTTGATTCAGGTTGAGTTAGCCACGTTATTGATCGGGACCTAAACTTCTGTTTGGTCTATCTCAAGGTGAAAAGTTTGAGCTCTAACAAGCGCATTTTTATTCTGTTGGTGATCCGGCGTATCATCTGAAGGGTATCACACTGAAGTCCACTCCCAATGCACTGTCCAGCGTATTATTCGAGACAGCCGACATTTAGACATGACAAGGTTTACCAAAATGGGGGCATTTGTTCCGATTGGGTCTTATCTCTCTCTTCTTCATGCCTCACGTGTGTTCTACTTGCCACAGTCCACTGGTGTCTGCTGATCCAGTTCGGTCAGAAGGTCTGTTATTTATTGGATCAATGAACTGGTGACGGAGATAAGAAGCAAGGGCTATTGAGATTATCATGTCTCGGTGCATTAACATTCTGCCAGTCAACTTCAGACTAGTTGAATAGAATACTGATTTCATTCTGTAGGATAGAACAATAGTTATCAGCGTTAACGATGAGCCAAATTTTGACGTCATCAGAAATCGGTAGTAATGAGAAAGCAATTGATGGATGCAGGTAAGTAATAAATAATAGAAAATTGGTTAAAAAAACGAACATTCGGGGTATCCAGCCAAACTTGGACTTGCAGATAGAAGACATCGTTTACACGTACCCTGTGGTGATGATCAGCAAGATACGACTGCAGCCATTGAACACCTCTGTCCTGTACTCATTGATGGTACAGCTTACTAATTCAAGTAGCATGGTTACTTCTCTAGAATGCATTGGCAAGGTCGAGATATACGAGCTCAACTTCATTTCCTTGGTCAACTGTTTTAGTCCATTGCTCTGTGTCTGTCAACAGAATCACGATACACGAACGGCCCTGGTGAAAGCTGTGTGTTGAGGAGGTACCGAAAGTTTAGCTATTTATAAGGCTAGTCGTACACAAATGCCTCTAAAATTTCCAAAATCCCCTATAGCAAAACGACTGAAAGCTAATCTAAAGCAGTTATATCCCTTCAGTTATTTGAACAAAACAGTTATAAGACGAAAACTGGTGGATGCTAGCATTTTGTATTGGCTAGTCAGTACCAAATAACCAGTAACACGGTAAACTTCCAATTTTACGTCCATAGTAGTTGGGGGTTATGAACAAAGAAACCAACAATAATAAAAACGTCCAATCGTATGATCTGAATGACACTCACTGCAACGTAGGACCAAGACAATTTCGGGTTCACAGATAATTGTTTTTGTACACACAAACCAGGTTTGAACCGGTTTATCACGACGGCTTCGGCAAATTTTAGGAACCGTGGGTTGTGGTGACGCATTATGATGGTGAAGGCTGAGGTCAGGTCCACGTTGTTGCCAGTTGACTGGATGTGTCGTCCGGTCGATGGAGCTGGGGGCCTAGGATTCGTTGTGACTACAGTGTCCGATTTTGAGACCTGTTTGTGAACCCACTTAGGTACATGTTCCTTCATTCTTGAGACCAACGATCTATCGGTTCTGCCTACGTAACTTTCTCCGCAGTTACATGAGAATTGGTAAACACAGTGTGGTTTGGCGCCAATAGGTTGATCTCGTTTGACTGTAGGCACAGGTAACCTGCGAGTCTGATTAAGGACCCTCAATTCGAATGCATTGTAAGTACGTTTCAACGAAGAGGCAATTCGCTGAGTTGTTCGCATCGACCCAATATCCCTTTTGAACGGTAGCTCAATATATACTAATTTCTTCGGGACCTCATCGTTTTTGCTGCTTTTGGGCCTCCATTCGCTGTGACGCCGAATAAAGTTTCTGGGGTTGCCCATTACCCTCCGGAGTCGTCTTAAGCATTTCTAGCTCTTGCTCAACACAATCGAGTGTGCAGATGTGGCATTCTCTGGTGAACAGTGTTCTCACTGGGTTGAAACTAGTGAAGTGCATATACTGACCAGACCATGTTGGTTTCCTGTAAATGCCACGCTTTATTTATCCGTCTGCCCTTCGTGTGATGAGTATGTCCAAGTAAGGCAGACTATCATCAGCCTCTGGTTCACACGTCACCTTGAGGTTGGGATGATCGCCGTTAAGCCGCAAGGCAAATTGTTCAGATAGCTCTCGACTTTTGACAATGACCAAGGTATCATCTACATAACGTCTGTAGTATGATAGTTGTGAGATGATATCACTTAGTTGCCCTTCTATCATGATCATGAAAAAGTTAGCGAGAAGGGGGCCTAATGGATTCCCCATGGCTATTCCATCGATTTGCCCGTACAGTGTGTTTAGAAAGTTAAAACCGACATTCTCCATACACAATAAAAGTAACGTTTTCGGGTAATCAGTTGAGATAGGGATATTTTCGGCAACAATCCGTTCACACACAATGTCAATAGGTTATCTCAGGGAGACTGGTAAAGAGAACCTGAACATCTATGGAGCACATATGTTCATTCTTGATAGTGATTCGATTCAACTCATCCGCAAGTTCCAGCGAGTCTTTGATACTATAGCTGTCAAGCTTTCGAATGGCTGGCTTCAAAATCGCGACCAGCCATCTAGCTAGTTTGTGCTGAGGTGAATTAGACATGGCTAATGTAGGTCGAAGTGACATACCAGGTTTGTGGGTCTTGGGAAGACCGTACAGTTGAGGCAACAAGCAGCCGCCGGGTTTTAGCTATTTGCATGTCTTTTCATCTATCCAGCCATGTTTAAGAACCACATCCAACTGGTGGCCGATTCTCTCTTCTATTAGACAAATGTTTTCTTCTTTGTCTAGGAGTTAAAATTTTTTTGTACATTACTCAAGATTGATAACAGTTTTTCCACGTGGCTCGTCTTATCCATGACTACTGCTCCAGAGCTTTTGTCTGGTTTCAGGATTACAACATTTTTTTATTTGAGTTCCTGCAAATCCCGAATGTGCCGAGTTGTTATCGGACATTTGTCGTTCACACGAGTATGCAAACACTCATAAGCAACAACAGTGAGCTTATTTTTGAACCAGTTAAAATTATCGGTGTTAATCGGAGTTAATTGTGAGAGCTGATCAATCAGGTTCTCAAACTGTGCTTCTACAAATATTCGGTTAGGTTTGCGTATGGGTATCTTATAATCCAAGCCTAAAGAAAGTGCTTCCAACTGTAGAGCACTGAGTGGTACAGACGAAATGTTCTGAACATACTTACCGGGCTCAGCTTCTGGTTTGGTTAACAACGGTTCGAAATGAGAAGCAGCAGTAGTCTTCGTTCGATTAATCACCGTCTTACAAAAATTGACAAAAATTATCCGATAGCACAATGATAACCTGTTAACAACACATTGTAGGCGATTATGAGTCTCAAGCAATTGTGTCAGACGTGTTTGCGATGCATTCAAATGTGAGGTAGTGATACATCGGAGATTAGTATTGCTTGGATTGAGCTTGCTCATTTGTAATAGCTTGAGAAACTTGTGTGGATACCGATTATCACTCATACATCTGCGAAATAATTCCACTTTCACCCATTCGCGAACAAGCTTGCATTTCAAGTTAACCAAACGACATAACAGCTTGGTATCTGCGATGGGAATTCGTCTCTTTAGAAATTTAAAACAGTTATATCCCTTCAGTAATTTGAACAAAACGATGAGAAGACGAATACTGGTAGACGCTAGCATTCCGTATTGGTTCGCCAGTACCAAATAACCAATAGCACGGTAAACTTCCAATTTTACGTCCACAGTACTTGGGGATTATGAACAAAGAAACCAACAATAATAAAAACGTCCAATCGTGTGATACGAATGACACTCACTGCAACTTAGGGCCAAGGCAACCTCAGGCTAATCGCCGGGATGATTTCACTTACCACCCTTGGAAACGCGTGTGATGCTCGCAGGCTTCTAGATGCCAGTAAAAGACTTCGGTAACAGTAGACTAAAATGATCAGCAGGCTGGTCAGCATTTTCAAGCATGACCATTGAATGTATACGGTCAGAACTAGCGGAGGTGTCCTAAAGACATCTGTGTTTAGTCAACCTCACTGATGAGGAAGTATCCAACGCGCCAGTAACATCAAACAGAAGCATTAAAATCGACAACATTAAAAATATTGCTGCAGAATCCCACGGGGACAGCAGCGGCTTCGTCATTAGAGTTAGTGGAGCCTGAGCTATCCAAAAGTTAAGGTACTCCAGTCCCCGACTTGAGCAGGATGACAAATCGGGAAACGGCCATTTACATTGGTGACAGAACACTCGGTAAGTCTAGGCTGATAGTGAAGACGGTCATCGCTAATTAGTGAAGTACACCGATATCTTGTGGCAGTACAGATCTTCTAGTCATTCGCAAATTAAGATAACCGATGGCAAATCCATGTGTATCGCTTCTTCAGAGATTTCAACAACGGAGTTAACTTGGAGAATTATTCCTTTTAGTGGCACTAACCGCTGACAAAAGGACGATAGCTAGTTTCTCTCATAGGACAGTGACAGAATGAAGGGGAGTGAAATTGCTCCAAAAGTGTGTTACCAGGTAATCTCTTAGTTTTTCCATATTCATTTTGCGAAATCGTCTGTGATTATCGGCTACTGAGCAGATCGGATTTATGTTACAGATGAAGTCAACTAAGACGACTGCACGATCATTTAGTTTAGGTAGTGCAGCAATTTCGAGGTTATCTACTATTAAACTTTTGTTTGTGAAACAATAGTCTCACCGCGTTATAGATTAGCCAGTACACCAACAAGTGGAAACAGAGATGCGCTCCATAAAACCCGATGTCCTGATTGTGTGGAAAATCGGGTGGGCACAAAATCCTAGAAGACTTCGTACGAAAAAGCCCGGAAACTGATTCTATTCTGTTGAAGTCACTCCCTAGAAGAATATGAGAGAAATTCAAGGTAGCTGTTAGTTCGAAGTACACTTAGTAACGATTCGTGTTTGTTTGCTTAAGCTCTCGTACAGGTTTGGGACACCAGTACGATGTTTTTACTATCTGCTATATTTCAACGACTACTTGAGATATCGCAAGTTGACATCTAGTCAAGAATAAGTGGTAAAGAAAGACGTAAGCTTGCTATCGGAACCTATTTTAGTATACGAGGTATGGTCAGCATGATAAACAAGTTTTCACCCATCACAGATGAACCAAAAACAGTGTGCCAACTCTCGTCTGTTACATGTTTTATGTAGCACGCGAAGTTTAGGAGGTCCCCATCACGTTGAAATTGGAACATTCATAGAGGGTGCATCGTTTGTTCAATCTTGTCTGATTATCAAAGGCTGAACGATGTTCACAAACAGCTGCAGGTAACAGAGTCATGTGAACACTGCTCAGTCACTTTTGATTGCATGAGCTATGTTGCGGTCATATGTTCGGCAACCTGGCCCACTTGCTACCGCCAGATGAAATGGACTTGTTGATGTAATGCAACATATACTAAGTTGAACACAAAGACTAAATGACTATGTGGCCGTATGTTTGTTTGATTTTCTTTCAATGCAATTCTAATCAATAGGTGTATTACATATCCTGACTATTCAACATGCTCGTACAAACTGAGGATCTATCGAGTGTCAATCATTCAGAAATTGATTAGCATAACTCAAATGGACGAAGCGCACATGATTTGGTATCGTCCACGTTTTGATGAAGATGTCTGAAAAACAACGTTTTATAAGTGCCTAACAGACTATTCCAATGAATCGAAGGTTGGAGCTTGAATGAGATAATACAACAGAAGGGCTGCAAGGTGGATTTGCGCCAAAACTATACGGAATAACTGCGGCAAGCTGAATATAAAAGTTAACTGCATTTAAATATTACCGTACACAAAATTGCTGATGTCATTGTCTGGATGCCATTGTTAACGAAATTCTTAACTGTTTGTTATGTAATTTATACTCGATGTTTCATTTAAATCATTTTGATAGCGACATAACCATAAATATCGAACATATTTATGTGTAATAATGGTTTTTGTTCTTCATTGCTTTGCTCCTACCTGAATGTTCACCCGCTTGCAGTCAACCATATTCGCCTGCTATTAGGTGTCACATTGTTGTTAAGCCTTGTAACCTGTAATCACACAGGGGTTCAACTGTGTTTGTCCCTTCTCAACTTTTGTGGGAGAATCCAGAAGTCTGAGCTAATTGCGCGTGACCACTAGGTGAACGACAGGTGTGGTCACCACAGGACAACATATCTTCTGATGAGTCGAGGTTAATTTGACAAAACCACTCAAGCTATTGAAAGAGAGGCAGTAAACCTCTTTACTAACAACAGCAACAGTTACAACAAAACAATAACAACAGCTTGATCTACTTCAGACAGGGCTACGACAATAACAGTTGCAGTGTATTATGGAATTTCTATTCGACCCAGCAACTAATGTCACCTTCAAGACGATATCAAACGTTATGAGGATAGTTTCGTGAGGATTTGTCGGACGAACACGAGCCACAGAAGGTTGAGATAGCTGAGGGCCGTTGAAATTGTAGTCTATTGAATTCATTCTTCAAAAATCTTACACGATTTCAACTTCGCTGAAGCGGCTCAAATTGTCACGCGGATGTTCAATGTACAAGCCGCACTCGTCAACATCCGTTATGATAGTTTCAGCCTGTTCAAAACAGAGGGTGACGACTTTGTCACGTCTGCAGGTACTGCCAACCGCGAAACTGAAAGTTGGAGACGGTGTTTCATTGCTGATTGTCAGTTTGTCTGTTTGATGTTTGTCAGCGGCCTACAATCATTGACGGATGCAGATATCCGAACCTGAGTTTCAGCCAAAAGCGAGAAAGAAACAAACATCACCCAACGATTCACGACAGCTGAACGTCAACTGCTTATCTGTTTCATGTACTTTACCGCCATGATTCGATAATTAAGCTGCTGCAAACTAAGTAGTGTGGACGTAAGTAATCGTACATCAGTTACTCGCATTTGGATAGAACACCAAACTAGTTTTACCACTGGTTGTTTCTATTAGGATGAATGGTAATGTTCACGATTTTGAACAATTAAAGTTCTGTAGCGCATATCGCATCACATATTACGCTATAAAAACGGGCACTGCATACCTGGAAAAACTTGAAGTAGGCAAGCTTTCAGTTCGGCCGCCAAGAAGTCAATGTGTCATTTCAACAGTTTACTTACCACTTTCAGCTGGGATATTACAACTTATAGACGACTCACTACAGTATTGAGTAATGGTTACCAGGTCAGTCTAGGATATTTTCTCTCAGAAGTTTTGGTGCTCATCAGGAAAATCGATATTTGATACCTACGACTTACGTGGCTCTAGGCAGGTTGCATAGACTAGCATAGAAAATTGAGTACATTGTATCTTCAGTTAAAAAATCGGTTGTGTTTCTGCTACCTGTCAGATGCTAAACCCAATCATCTCGTATGGGATCGGATAAAGGAATCAGAATTATTGAGCCGACCTTCCAGTAGTAGATATAGTCATCTACGATCCTTACAAGCTAACAGATCTAGCTTCATCTCATAATCGGGAATACACCGCTTACCAAAAGTGCTGAAACATCATGCGGGGATGTATATCGCACACCTATGTAGCTACACCCAAGTTCAAGCTAGCTTGCATCTTCAGAGTGAATTCAAACTCGTGCTCCGCTCCAAATGTTTCATACAGTTGAAATACTATCATACCAAGAGCTATACCCGTTAGAAACAACATGAGTCGTTGTGTCTATGAGTTATTCGTCATGGGCCACTCCAGTGTTAGTGAACAAAAACGACTAGCTAACTACCTATTTGTGCTGACTGCACCATTGGTTTAAAAGGCTGTCCCCGACGCACTGCCGTCTCCAGATGATACATTGACAAGTATCGGCAGTAGAAAACATTCTTTCAAGTCTGACATGTCTGCCGCATTCATCTTAATTGAGATTGGAAAGAAGAAAAAATAACTTTCAATTATGAATGCCCATTGTAACATTTCAGTTACATATGTTTACCATTTGTTGTTAAGACAACCGCATCAATTTTCAGCATGCAGCGGAGACAAGGTTAAGTGGAGTTATAGGAACAGTATAACACTCAAGTGTTATCTGGTGATGTGTAATAAGCTAGACTAATTATTCAGAAGACTAGATTGTGAGTTGCAGGAATTATATTATTATTAGTTTAAGTTACGTCCAAGTGAACGTAATTTTTTCTTCAATCGATTAAATAGCTAGGACGCATTCGAAACAATAGACATCCTGATTTTACCGACGTTGCTGTGGATCAGAACATGCCACAGTTTGTAGTAAACCACCGTAGATCTTGACAGAGAATGGTACTTGGCAGTGACCACAAATGTTTTGAAGACCATTTGACGGAATTAATTAATGCTCACTTTCCTATCACAACGAGACTGGACCTCGACGCGGTGTGACGGCTTGCGCTTCTCGACGACCTATTGGGCTAAACTGGACGGTGTGGCCACCACACCGATAGAGTCACTCATGCCAAGCAGGCCAATAGGTAGGGGTCTGATAAACCAGTCTCCTGGTCCTCCAGGTTGGGGGTTGGAAGGAGGTTGGCATCTTCTTTCGGAAAACGTACCAATTCTGGTACACTGCCACCCACCCGCTGCCTTGCGGTATAGGCTTTTGAGCCAAATGCTTTGGTTGAGAACCCTAATAGTTCTGTCTAGGTCTGGGCGCCCTGGTAGTATCTCAGCCCACACACAACCATGAATAGTCACAACACCAGTAATTCCATACTGCATCGGCCGTCTC
>JTDE01001265.1:78590-118399 GCA_014338405.1 Paragonimus skrjabini miyazakii
CTGTTAATTGTTTCGGAATGCGCTTTGCAGCCTCGAAATGCGAAGTGTTTCTGCAAGATTGCTGTGATTACGTAGATTTATCGTTAGATAAAGAAATCATGGAGGTTGTTGACCGGTTTGTATACCTGGAAAGCTGTATCAGCGGCGGTGGCGCAGGTGTAGGGAATGAAACAGAGGCGCGTATCTCCAAAGCTAGGGCGATATTAGCCAATCTGGGGGCGCCTCTGGCGACAGAGAGGTATATCTCTGATGCCTAAATGTCGTGTATATCAGACAACAGTGAGGACTGTATTACTTTACGGCAGCGAAACCTAGCCGCTCAGGGTAGAAAACCTGAACCGTCTTCAGATGTTTGACCACCGATGCCTGCGTTCAATCGCTCGTATCGAGTGGCACCAACGAGTGAGTAACGAGGAGGTTAGGAAGTGGGTGTTTGACACTGATTGTCAAACGAGTTCTTCCCGTCAGTCACTTCGCCTGCACAGACTTAGATGGATAGGTTATGTACTAAGGATGCCAGCTAGTCGTTTGCCACACCGAGCACCGTTTGCCGACGCTGCGGCCGACTGGCGTAAGGTGCGAGGTGGACAAATGAAATCGTTCACGAAGGGGTTAGCTACTGTAGATCGGTTTCGTTTCCCGGGTTGAGGCCATCGTGATTCACAGAATCGGTGGTTTGAGACGTTAGGTGAGATGGCGGCTAACCGAGCTCAGTGGAATGAATGTTGTCGTTGTTTGGCCGAGTTGTCTGTGAAGTGAGTGCACTTAATGATGCGGGGCAGTGTGAGCCGCAAGGAAGCTGTCTTGCTGATGACGCCTTACTTCCACTTACAGTTTGGTTGTTTGTTTGTAAGGTGTAGGCGCCTTGATGTTGTATGTTTGAATGTAGACGTAGCTATTTTTTGGTGGTTAGGTCCCTTACTTTTCCCTTTTATTCCTTCCCTCTCCCTATACAGGGTTTGCTTTTTCTTCTTCGTTGTTGTGTGGCAGCTGAGCATCAGTGTGAACCACTGATATATTGCTTTCTATGATGATGATGATGGTGTTGAATGTTCACTTTCGATCTTCTTTTCACTCATTCTATTCATGAATTGGAAACTATTGATGCAGCAGATGTGTCAAATTACGGAGTGGGCCTCTTCATTACTCCTGTTCTTCCTGATTGCTTTAAAAAAGCGACCATTCACGTGAAACGAACCGTCACATCCTCTGAAAGATATTCTGGGAAGATATAAAAGGAAGGTTTAGCAATTATTATCGTAGTGACAGAGTTACATAAGTCACTTGACGGTCAGCGTCTAACGTTATCTGCATGTGACGCCATTATGTTCAGTTCTTAGTTCCACGAATGGTATTCTATATACCGGATATTCGTTTGGAGCAACAAACAACGCTGTTGTTGAATTACGCTTCGGAACTCAGATACTGAACACTTCGGAAGTTGGCTACGCAGATGCTCTTCGACGAGTGATTGACTGGCATACGTTTCCAAAATGAGAGATGGTTGAGATCAACATTACAATTGAGGATAATGTCAACGAAGCCGTCGACGGTGCAGTTCGTGCATTAGAAATTCATCCGACCAGTTCAATTTACCAACTTAGAAGACGAAACGTTTTAACACAAATGCGTGACCAACACTGGTGATTGGGAGGCTGCATTTATAACTCCTCAGCCATGATTCATTAACTGTGATCGACTCATATCCATTTCTAGTTCTTCCGCTTAGTCTTCTTTTATTGATTTTCAGCCTTCTTAGTAACGTTTTCTTCTAGGATATTTCACGTCACTGTTGAGGTAAGCGGTGGCCCGAGCCACAGTACCTTTTGGTCAGGCTCATGGCTGTTATGATGATGATTATGCTTATTGGCAAATAGAGTATTCATTTTAGTAGCACTTCGCCTGGTTGCGCCGAATGAGTTTCATTCGGATCATCCGAAGATTGGATCCATGAAATTCCTAGCAAAATGTTCTGTACACTGGTCTGTAATCGATTCGTCGATTGAAAGAACGGTTGAATGTTATTCTCATTTTGTTCAGTCAGCACAGAATCTGACAGCCTTGGTCCTGATCAACGCACCCATGTTTCAGTGTACACCCCCATATTGCTGATCCACTCGGTGAAATCAACTACTTCATAGTAACTGAAGCCCATTCTAAATGACAAGATATAATTTCACTGAAGCGTTCAGCGACAATCAGCATCAAATTCCACTTCCGGCGTTTCATCTGTCACTCCAGATTTTTTGATAAGCTTGTGCTCGGCGTCGGTACACACTTCACGTCTGGGCGGTCTAACCAGGTTTCTGCTTTGTGCAACATCAAATGCAACAATTTTTCGTTATATAATCCCCAATCTAACGTCCAAGCGGGACGTTTTGTCTACAAGTTTGAACCAGCGTTTACCAAGGTCCAGGCGGATAGAACTACCTGAAATGTACTTCAGAGATCAGGCTACCGAGATTCGTCTGATATTAGCTGCTGCTTTATGTGTGGAAGGGAACTACCCAGTCTTTTGTGCACATTAGTCTTGTAAACCACTTGATTCCGAAACAAACGATCAACTGTCGACATGGTGTCATGGAACGGACGTTCAGTGCTGGAGACCAAGTATATGTTCGAGGCTACAGAAGCAGACATCCGAACCAGTTAGCCGAAGTAATCAGTAATCAGACAGTCGAGCTTCTATGTGACAAGATAGTTAACGCCAAACAAAGAATTTGTCATGCCAACCAGATACCGCTTCGAAAAACAAATACCGTCAGAGTAGACGTCGTCGAGAGATTACCTACTTCGCTCGCTCCAACCTGCCGACGGCGTCTACATACAGCTCGACTTTAACTACTATTACCGACAAGCGAATTACGCAGTTGCAAAACTCGGTTTATACAGGCGCATTGTAAAACCTGAAGTAGAACGAAGAAATAATGACAAAGAGGCAGTACAAGTAAACGGCATAGATTACATGGCCAAGATACATTACTGCTGTCTGAAAAGTTCAAACTTACAATCGACGCTGAACAAACAGTTTCAGTTGTGAGCATGAGACTATTCCAAAGACATTATGAAAGTTACATCACGCTGATATTACTAATCAGCAGAACGTAACGCAACTAAGCCCAAAGGACATATGACTCCTCGAAAAGCACAAAGAAGACATTCCATCGAGATTCATGATATCTATGATATACTCCGATGGCACAAGTGAACCGATGCGCGCTTCCCTCAGTATATGTGGCTCCAGGGCTACATATCAATTCGTAGACCTCGTCTCGCAAATCATCATTAATTGCGAAGTAAGGCCATCCATGGTTACCCAGTCATTGTTTACAAACGTCTCAATTGATAGGGTGGCCCCTACCAGTCATGATCTTATAACAGCACATAATATGAGGTCTAGACTTTCTCCGGATGGACTAAACCAATTACTATATGTTTGTACAGCTAATGTACAGTTTTTTTCGAAGAGGTTTACTATGGACAAATATACGCAATCGTGATGGGCAGCTTATAAGGTCCTTTAGTATCAGATACATTTACGAGTTGTTTAGAACGGCACTCGTGACATAAAATTAGTGTTCTGCTTTACAGAACGCTTGTATGTCATGCATTTTCAAATACTGCCTTCAAAAATAGGGTGCTGCAGCCACACATTAAATCAAATTCCTTGCACAAAAAATCAGGTTTATTTCCGAAACGCAGTCTAACAAGCGAATAGGTTTTCTGGATGCCCTTCTGAAAAAAAACAGCAAACGGTTCAACATTTAGAAGTACATATCACAAATGCATCTGACTGAGTCAGCAGCCCATTTTAACTGCTTCACACTTGTGTCCACCAAACTCCGATTTCTACGCACTAATTGTTGTACCTGATGACTTAGAACTGTTACCCTCGAAACCGTTAGATACTATCAGCCATTGGCGTCTTATTAATGAATATACTAAGCCAATTGATCTCAAACCTGTTATCACAACCGCACTAAGTGAAAGTGTTTATCTATCTTCACTTGTCTTAAACAATAACAACTCTAACCTTATCGACCGCAGGTTCGTGTCAGTTGTTAAGCGATCCTACAACGCTTCAGAGGTTGTGCTTTCTGGATAGACGATGATGAGACCACCTTTATCAAAGAGGGAATCCATAATTTTGGTATTGGTATGTTCGCCGAGCATGGCATTCGGTTTGCAAACGTTTCATCACCAAACCAGGTGACATCATTAGTGCGTAAGTGTTTCAGCGTTTAGTAGCTTGATGTTTTGAGCTAACCATGGAGCGTCGTAGATTGGGGCGATATTTTGGTATTGGTATGTTCGCCGAGCTTGGCAGTTTTGTCCAATAACCTCACCCAACACGAACAACGAGCATTGAACAATCACAAAAGAATGACCATATCATCATTTGCCAATTGACAAAGGACGAATGACGGTTGTCATTGACAATGAAGACTATGTGGAGAAAGCAAAATAACTGCTCAACGACAGAAACACTTACCGCCTACTAAATGCTGATCTTACTACAAAGCTGGTAAACAAAATCAACACCGCGCTAAAGAAACTAGGGGCTATGCACGAGGTAAGCAAACAGGAACGCTGAAACATGCAACCAAATGATGCAACCACTGCTCAATTCTACGGACTACCAAAAATACACAAAGATGGTATCATACTGCGACCAGTTATGTCCCTACCGGGAACACCGATCTACAATCTGGTCAAGGACCTATTCAAACGACTACACTGCTTTATCATCGGATAGGAACATTCCACCAGCAATGCTCTGCAATTCTTAAGCAAACTGGAAAACATCAGGATAGAAGAAGACGAAGCAATGATTTTGTTTGATGACACACCACCCTTCACGTCCATCGACCTCACTCCAGCCAAAGAAACACTACAAACGCTGCTAGAAGAAAATCCCCGACCGAATGAATCATTGAAACCGGAAAGCATATGCAATCTCATGGAACTGTTTTTGTCGACATACTTCAAATTCAGTGGTCAAGTCCACGAACAGTTTAAAGGAACTCCAGTGGGTTCGCCCATATCCGGATTCATTGCTGAGGCGGTCATGCAAAGGTTAGAGAATATCGCGCTACCAGTGATCAAACCCAAACTCTGAATACGATATGTTGACGATACATTTGTAATCCTTAAACACTCAATGATTGACGACACACAGACTGCTCAACAACGTTTCAGCGATATCAAATTCATGATGGAGATTGAAACCGACAATCAGCTACCGTTCTTGGATGTATTAGTCAACCGCAAATCTGATGGAACACTGGAGACTTCAGTTTACTGGAAAGAAACTTCTTAGTTTCCACAGCAACCACCCAGTCTGTCATAAAAGGAGCTGCATTCGAACTCTGTTCAAACGAGCTAAAACACACGGCAGCATCGCAGTGCCCGAAGAAATAAAGAAAACTAACTGTATCGAGTATTTCTTCGCAACGGATACACACGAAATTTCATCCGATGGTGTTAACTGCAGAAAAAAAAGAGATTCAAACTCTGCCGACTCATTAACTGTATCCGAAATGACAGCAAGACTTCTGAGACCACATGGCATTACACTAGCATACAAGCCAACGACGACATTACAAGGAATACTATCAAAACCAAAAGAAAAACTCAAACCCGCCAACAGAAGAAACGTCACTTACAAAATCCAATGCAATGACTGTGTGCAACACTGCGTCGGCAAACCGGACGGAAATTATCAACACGAATACATGGACACGAATTAGCCATCAAGAGGCACGATCGATTTTCTTTGATTTCCGTCCACGAGGATGAAACTGGACACCCTCCCAACTTGAATACCGCAGAAATCCTTACTCATGCAAACACTAGACATGCAAGTGAATTTCTCGAAGCTTGGTATCCATCGACCGGGTCAATAAACAAACACATCGAGCTGGACAAAAGTTACCAACAAATACGAACCAAGGATTTGAAGAGATGTAGACACCATCAAGCCCAAATGCCGCTAAACCCTAACGGAGCAACTTGAACCGATCTGACGAGAGTCGAAACCTGTCAACAAATGACCAATCAGATGGAATTCTAAAATAAAGAAATGACACTTAATCAATTTGCAAGGACCAAACAATCAGATTCGGGGTCAAAGTTCGACAACAACAAGGAACAGCCAATCAGACTCCAGATTGATGACTCAAGGACCACAAGAAATGACCAGTCGGACATCGGGTGAAAGTTCAAATGCAACAAGAATCTGCCAATGGTAGATCGGGTCAAAGGTCATAAACAACAGAAAACGACTAACCAGAATCCGCTTCAAAAGGTCAACTCGCTCTGTTGTATAAGAACAGGCAGTCACCGAACTGCACCAAAATCCACGCTCAAAATATATACGCTGAAACATTTACGCACTGATGATGTCACCACTTTTGATGATGAGACGTTTGCAACCCGAATGCCAAGCTCGGCGAACAAAACAATACCAAAACTATCAACCCAAGCTACGGACAGCACTACCACTGTTCACAATTATCAGAAAGGGACTCCGTAAACTTGGCTACCAACTCCAATGTGTTCCACAGCTTCACATGTAACTTGAACATCACCCACAATTGATCGCAGCTGTCGCATTCCCATAGACTTTCCAGTCGGCTTCTTCCACAAAGAAATACTAGACTCGAGTTTTGTTCTCAATAGAGCTCGTCAGTAGTGGATATCCCACTAAATGACAGTAAGTGCGCACATATGTCACTCGGTGGAGATTCTGGCAACGCCTTCGTGATTCATAGTGCACTCGGCACAGTAGATATCATGAGAATCGATCTGAAGAAAGATCTGGGCATCTGGCTTTGGTCTAACTTATCCTTTTCGCATCGCCACGAGATGGCAGCGAATAAACGGTTTGCCAAGCTCAGGATGATTAAACGCACTTTCCCCCGCATAGACAAGAAAGCGTTTCAAACGCTTTACGGGGTTTATATTAGGCCGCTCCTCGAGTATGCTAATCAGGTCGTTTATACCGGCCTGAAGAAAGACATACTAGCCATTCAGCGTGTCCAGCGTGTGACTACCAAACTAGTCACAGGTCTCACTAATGTCGCGTACGAGTCTCGACTTGAAATTCTTGATCTTTACCCACTTGAATTTCGACGGCTCCGCAGTGATTTAATTTTCACACACTTCCTCTTTAGAGTAGGCCTCGTTGATCAGTTCTTCACTGCAGCGAATGATGACGGTCGGCGAGGACATAACATGAAGCTTTTCAAGCTTCGCCCTTAGACCATTCTTAGACAACAGTTTTTTTCCTACAGGATTGTTAACTTCTGGAACAGTCTTCCTGCTGAGGTCGTCAGTAGCGCTTCTAGCGATCGCTTTAAAACATTACTTGACTCTCATTTTCCAAAATTTCTTTTATGCCAGTAATCTTAGTTTGTTCTTTTGATATTTACTGTAATTCCCAAGAGTGGTGCTAAACCCTGTTTTCACTGAATGCCTTTCAGATCAACAGACGCCCGCTTGATACTGAACAAGAAAAACCGACTGGATCCGGGACCATTGGGCCTCTGCCTCGAACCCGTGTATCAATCGCTGAATATCCTTGCCATTGCCGGGACTAGAACTTCGGTCGCGCTTTTAGGAGGCAACGGTGTTGACAACTGCGCCACTAGTCTCAAATTAGGCTCGACTGAATCATCAGTAATCAAAATATCGCTAAACAAGTTAATGATTTCTGTGACTTTAACTTGAACAGAAATCCTAGTCGTAGGGTTATTGATTGGAGTTAACAAGACAAGTACTGGGTCCTCACTCGAGGCGATCGGGAAACCCGAGCACTACGCACAAACAAATATGGCTGGATGGTTACCACGAGAAACGAGTGAAATGTCCCCATACAAGTTTTCTTATGATTACTTTTACACGGAAACCTTACATTCTTTTGACGAGCCTTTACACTCACAGCTACCAAATTCGTTACTTTTCCCGGCTCATTGAAGTTTCCAGAACAAGCCGTTTTGTTGTGTCCGCTATTATGTTTTCAGTGCTTCTGAATTGAACTTGATTTTCATGTCTCTGTTGAATCAAGACATCTTGTAAGTCCGTAGGTTTTACCATTCAGCCTACAAGCTTTCGACTGTCCAGTCCTCTGGTCAGCCGCAGAGCGTTTTCATGAAGGTTGATCAGGTTTGTTGGAACCGCACATTGAAGTGACACCACCCGGTTTGTCCAGTTAATTAGCATCACTGGTGTCCCCTTAGCTTTGCAATGGGCTACGTACCTACATTGAACCTGAAAGCTATAGAGGAACACATTCATTGTAGTAAATGTTTTAGGATCAATAGAACGTCACTTTGAGCATGCTCACCAGTTTTTTACAGCATCTTTGGAGCATGGGTACCGAAGCGCCATCTGTAAATGGTGAAACCCGATGCTCTAAAGCAATTCTTTCCTTTTAGCTAAACAGAACTGTGATCCATTGTTCGTAAGAAGCGCCTGTGGACTTCCTTCTTGACTAAGATATTTATTTGAGGCTTGATTGTTTTATGAAGCGTGAACCGAAGACGTGATATCTTCTTCTGGCCTTCATGAGTGCGAGTCGATTAAAACTAGAATTTCATATTTATGCAGTTTTGGACCATAGTAGCATATGCATGCATGCTTCCGTGATAGATAAGTGTTTGGACATTTCTCTAGTATTTTTTATTTATTTTATGGATCAATGGATAGCAGATCTTCACTATACTTTCGATGCTCGAATTTAGTTTTAATCACCATTAAATCTGTCGAACCAATGATTTCTTTATCTTTGTGCAGTCGTCTCACACAGCCTTTCTTAATGACGATGGAATGACCAACTGATTTCTCCGCCACTGTACAACATTCGATTGTGTGGACAATTCTTCTCGGCTCGGGATTGAAACTGAGGATTTCTTCATTATAATCCATAAACAACTTTTTGAATTCAAGAACATCATTGTTCGATAACAGTTACTGCTACTTTGACCTAGCGGAACAGCTGATGAGACACAGAAGCAAACTACAGTAGTTGTAAGAACTAGAAGAGTGTGACATAAAAACTGCTTATTAAATCTGTTCACCTGGGCGATGAGTGATTTCACAGACACAGGCAGATGTATTACTGCCACAGATTATTCAGCAGCTGATTTAAGTGACTCAACTAGTGAATCTGTAGAGCTTGCCAACTGGTAACAACTTTGGAATTAATGCCAGTCATATAACTGTCTGATCTTTTGACAGCTCAAAATACACCCGGTGCTCCTTTCGTGTTTGTGAGTAGCTATGCTCTACTACGTTCAACAATCAAACGAGACAGATGATTGTGTATCACTCAGGTTTCAAAACAGTGTAGATGCGTGTACTGAGTGCCTCGACGGATAGCGTGATAAATTTATATATGGAGCTAACATAAGTCCTCTTACTATTGTTTGTACTTGAAAAGACAGGCTAGTAGTAGTATATTGCACAACGTGGGCGATGTGCGGAATGTACGAAGTTGTTATGTCAACCTCTATCGGGTTGGAAGATGACACGCACCACATAAATTCCCAAAAAATAACTAAATTTTGTTCAATATCATCCACACCTGCTGAGTTGGAAGTTTCGAAAAACTCAGTCTTGCTCGAATCAAGACTGAGGTGAACAATACGGATTCCAGTCATACTCAATTTTGGACGCTGTCGTCGGTCTAGTTCATTTTATTCAGTTATCGTCAAATAGAAGAACAAAAACCATTCTTGTGTGCTTCTTTCACTACAACGATGTGTTTAGAGGCGTTCAGAGAAGGAAGCTACTTCAAGCTATCAGATAATACGCAGTTCAAACTTTACCTACCGGGCTTTTATGCGATTGCCTTATGAAACGAAGCCGGTTTAATAAATTCGGTACTCAAACTGGCTCTAGTGTTTTACCGGATTCAATCCTCTACCATTTCTGATTTTCGACTTACATTGTACCTATACCAGTCAGAACTCACACATTTGTAACCAGATATGCAAATGACTTGGTGTTGATCGTTAAACATCCAACTAAGTTTGCTTCTACCAACTTGATGTACATTTTATCCGAGTTAGTAGGTTGGTCGAACATAATTATTTTGTCTCTTCATATATCCAAATACGTTAACACTACTTTCGTTTATGAAAGTGAGACATGATGAGGAACTTGCAACTACGTGTTCTCTCCGTCATCTAAGTAATAAGCCATTGCATCGATCATTTTATGGTAACCATCTGCAGGTTATTTTTAGCAACGACGTGATGTATTACTTCGTGTTACTGATGATTTCATGAAAGTCGGAAAACTTCTGTTTATGTTCGGCGATTGAGTTCACTGTTTCATGTAAACACCACTTAGTTAATCGATTTATCAAGGTCTGTGTGCTTCTGCACGATGCGTATCGTTCACCAGCCATTTCCTCCTGTTTGTTGTCAAAGGACCTTACTTCTATTGATGAGTAGTCGGGGCTTTGGTTAATTACAAGTGGGATATTACGCACATTTGATCGCGGGTTTAATGAGGTCGGAGATTTCGGCCTGTCTAGGAAGTGCTAATCGCAGGGTTATCGACTGGAGTTAACAGACAGTAACTGTGCCTCCTATCGAGACGATCGGGCAACCTGATCATCACTCGCAAGCGAAAGTAGTTGAGCGGTCGTACCTAATGTGTAGTCAATGGCACAGTGGTAAACACGGTTGCTTCATGTACGTGTGGCCGGAGTACTAGTCCCAGCAGTGGCAAGGATATGCACTGCTGACGACTTCTAATGAGAGTGAAACTCGAGTCTAGTGCTTCTTTTCGAAACAGGCTAGTTGGACAGTCTATCTGAATGCAGAATCTGCAAACAAATGAAGGTGATGTTAAACTTGACTTTGTTTTCGTCAGGTCTCTAAAACATTAATCTCGCTTTAGTGGCATTTTCTATAAACGGTCTGCCGAGTTTATTGTTTTTCATCATTTCACACTGTACGAACAGCTTCCAAAAAAAATTTCACCTGACAAAATCTATCCTCTTTAGTCTAATCTTTCTAAATGTATTACGAAATCTTTCACCAGATTCCGATATAAACATTTGTTTACACCTACTCGGTCTTACCAGTCTTCTGTTATCACTTAGCTAACTCGGTCTCCACAAGAATCTTGCCATCTTGTTCTTAGGGTAATCATAAAATTGAATTATCAGTTCTTTTACAATTGACATCGTCCACAACCGTTTTCTTTCAAGTTTATACGAGTTTCATGTTGATGCGGATGATTATTATTTTGTGACGCTGGCACATTTGGGTAACTGTTCTCTAGCTGTTGAAGATTAGAGTTGGTGACAAGTTGAAAATTCATCTCTCGGGGTGTACAAAACATAGTAGTGACTTGACATGACTTGAAGTAAAGATTCTGTCATTCATAGCTTGGCCGGCTCCTAATTCAATATTTGCTTACGATCTATTGTATTCACTTGTTGCTAGGTGTCACATTGTTATGAGGTTCCAGAATCACTTTGCTTTGTCAATACGCGTGATCATTTGTGTTAGTTTTACTCTCTGTTGTTGTGAATGAATCTAAAGGTTGTGGACTAAATGTGCCTAATACCTGAGTAGAATAATTTTATTAGTTTTTACAGGATACAAGCTGTAGTGAGCGAACTAATGAAATTAATCAAATGACGTGTCATCAAGACATGTCTTGCAATCACAAATGCCGTATAATGGATTACTCATATCTGTGACACAATTTGTCAGAATATGTACACCGAGGATTCTACTCTTTCATTTACGATAGATAGCGGGATAATCGCTAGAAGCTGAACGTAACGATCAACCAGCCTTCCTGGACGTACTCATCCGGTGAAGTATTGATGGATCGGTTCAACGTAAAATCTATAGGAAAGAAATCTGGAATGGGTAGTATATACATTTCAGCAGCTTTGTCCTTCTAAGACAGAAAAGGGTTTTCATAAACTGCTTGACCAACAGGACCATGAGAATATGTACACAGGATACAGTCTCCGATGAACTATCGTTTCTACGCGCACTGTTCTTACAAAATGGCTATCCAGAGCGTCTTGTAGACAAGACTATACAACGCTGTGAGAAACAAGATGAGATGGCCCAAGCGGAAAAGAAAGCAGTATTTATCTTATTACCATTCAAAAAGGATACGCTTGCCGAAACAATCACCAGGAAACTTAACGCGGTCAGTAATAGAACATTCTATGCTGCAAAATTACGTGTCTGTTTCAAATCTACTCCAGTTTTGTGTTTACGGTTAAAGGATAAAATGCCCGTTTCTGTGGCTTCTTTTTGTGTATACTCATTTACTTGTTTCTGTGGAACTAGTTACGTGGGTCGCACGATCAGGCGCTTATCTGAACGTATTAGTGAGCATCACCCACCGCGGATCAATAGCGGAGTCACCAATATAATTACCGGCGCAATTGTTGCACACCTTGTTGATATACATCATACTGTCAATCTGGACTCCTCTTTTCGTCCGATTTACCGAGTCAACGTCATTCACTCAAAATTTTTCAGATATTGAATTTTGGCTACAGCTGAAGCGATTGGAATTCGATTAAAAAATCCACCCTTGTGCGCACAAAAGCGCTTTGTTCAGACGGTGGGGTTGCCATGGTCAACCACCCACACCACGACCGATCAAAGCGCTATGGTTCCACTTGCGTCATAATAGTGACGTAGTCGTAACAAAACGTTGTCTCTGTGTCTGCCTATGACGCATCTGACCTCACTCAAACTTGCTACTTGTTTTTGTTCGTTCCGCCCTGACAACTCTGTTTCATATAAATTGTTATGTAATTAGCCTGATGATGAATCGAAAACGAGTTTGTTCGGTACACTATTGTTTTTCTGATGCATACGTTATATGCAAACAGGTGTGTTTGTTCATAATGGAAATAACACATTCTAAACTTTTGGAGGCGGCCTTTTGACTCATGTGTTTAATGTGAAGTTCCACGAAGTTTTCTGGATAGTTGTTAGCCAACAGAGGTCTCAACAAAATCCTGTCTTCCTGTTGTAAATTAACGTTTATATAAATATGTCTTGTTTAGTGCTACAACTTTCGACTTATGCCACCCTTGTATGCCATGGGTAAATCTGACGCAAAAGGTTACTATTGATCGCTTCATATCACTGTGCGATTGACCAATGTTTTGATCTTCAGCAGGTGAAGCGTCTGGAAAGGCGAAACATTCGTACACTTTCTTTTGTACAAGAGACAAAAAGATTCTGGTGTATAGATTTCAAGTGATTATTAGGTAGACAAAAGGAGCCGTCAGCAGTAAAATCAAATTACCACCTGTACAACGCATGTAAAGCGTACCGTTATTCGGTGAAACTGAGACACTTGTTCGCTTTCTAATTAGATAATTTTCAGAGCGATCACTTTAGTGGTTAACATGCCATATGCAATTAAGTCTCGTGTTGAGTTACATCAAACAAGAGTACGCCTGTTGCACTTCATGTTCTGACTCCACATGTTTGGTCGGATTATAACTGTGCTAACGTGCAGAATGGGTCTCATTGGATTTTCGGTGATTTCGTGAACACAAAACTTGTGCAAGATAAGGTTTTGCTGAAAACCCTATCAGGGGAAAATCTGTTATTTAACTGTATGTTTCGACTGATAAAAAGTACAACTTTATGTCCTCCTTCTGCTACTACCTAACGGGAAAAAAATCTTTTTCCCCTTGAGGATTTGTCGAATTATTCAAGAAGTAGTATTCACTGGTGTGCGAAGTGGCACCTCTGAATTAACATCCTATCTTACCTTTGTGAAACTTCTGGCAACTACTTCTCCCTGCGGGCTTCTGTACTAGACAACGAAGATTTCATATTCAAAATTAATTCATGTAATGAGATAAATCCAAATTAAGTTCACCGTAAAATCTTCGAAGAAGTAGCAGCTAATTTGTCGAAATCCTCAAAAACCGTTTACACAGACACTCTAGACTGGAATTCCCTCTATTGTTTATTCATAAAGCTTGTATTCAAAGCTAGTGATTGGTATTCTCTTGCTAGCTACCTGCCAATCGATCTCACTGGTATTCCACATAACATCATGCGGATTACGTTATGACGCAACATCCTCATACATTTTTGTCAAGAATCCTTGTTACCCTATCCAACATAGTTTCCTTCTTGACCGGTCATGCCTAACTAATTTACTTATGATCATAGATATCACGACAGAAGTCGAAGACAGTGACATCATCTCAAATGTTATCTACTTTGATTTTACCACAATCTTTAAGTATGTTCCGCACAGTCATCTCAGGCACAAACTAGAAACTTATTGTTTCCAATGTTAGGTTCATTGTTTGGTCATCTACTTTTATGACAACAGAAGCTTTATAGCTGAAGTCGAATCAGACCTTTCACATCCCTGTCTCATTTCTGCGAGCGTTCATCAAGGGCCGCAGTTCGGCCGCGGGACAGCGAAAGCTGTGAGGAAGCTGTCTTGCTGATGACGCCTTACTTCCACTTACAGCTTGGTTGTTTGTTTGCAAGGTGTAGGCGCCTTGGTGTTATATGTTTGAATGTAGACGTAGCTATTTTTAGTGGTTAGGTCCCCTCCCTCTTTTTTCTTTCTCTCTTCCTAAACAGGGTTTGTTTCTTCTTCTTCATGGTTGTGTGGCAGTTAAGCATCAGTGTGAACCACTGATGTATTGCTGTCTATGATGATGATGATGAAGATGATGATGATGATGATGATGATGATGATGATGACGATGATGATGCAGTTCGGCCGTTCACTATGTCTTACTTATATCAGTGGCTTTCCGGACAATATTCCCACCAGTTCGCTTTTTCATGCTGAGGAGTTACTAATCCAGAACACTAGTAGTATGGACTGATCTTGATACAACTAAGTTTTGAAAAGGTGACCACAGTCCCCAATAAATGATGATAAGTGTGCACACACACTACTCGGAGGAGGATTCTGACAAGATCTTGTTGGTTCACATTATTCAGTGTACAGTAGATATCAAGAAAATCGTGTTGAGGATAGATGTAAGTTTCGGGATGTTTAAATTGTATGTTGTCTTTCTTCACGAGATGGCTAATAGAAAGATGTTTGCTACTGTTGGACTACCAATTGAACCTTTCCATCGTATAGACAAAAAGACATTTCAAACACTGCGGGGTTCCTGTAATACCACTACTTGAGTGTGCCGATCAGGTTATGTATACTGGCTTGAATAGAGGCATACTAATTGTATAACGTGTTCAGTACGTTTCTAATAGACTGGTCACGAGAATTAAACTTCTTGTCTCTATTCCCTTACATTCTGCAGTGACTCAACTATTGTAGGGTTGTCCTTTAACTTAGGTTTTCCTAGGGCAATCCCTCATCATAGTGGCTGAAAAAGTCGTCCGGATCATTAAAAAACTTTGTGCGCTTTGTTGTCGAACTGTCCGCAAACAACAAGCCTTTTTGGACAGGATTGTTGAATGGGGTAAAGATTTTTCGAGTGCGGTCGTTAGTTGAATTTTTAGAAATTGTTTTGAAGCGTTGTGATCTTCTAATCTACCAAGTGGATATTTACATTAATGATTTTACTCGAATTTTAGCATTTCTATACTGTCTAAGAATGGTATTACACCTCGTTTTCAATGGTTGTCTTTTGGACCAACAGTTGCCAGCTGAATATCGAAACAGACAAATTGACGGAACTCGTGTATTAGTCACTGATATACTGTGCATTTGTCGTATGGGAGGAATGAATGCCTCATAATTCTTCACAGAGTCTGTGTAATTCTTAAAACTGAAGAGTCTTTGCTATTTGATAGTCAGTCAAAAGGTTTACATTCTGGCTTACTATGTAACTTGAACCTTCGATTAATTGCGAGTGTTGTTTTCAGTTTGGACGTATAATCCGTCTTGTTGGTGGTCTTAGTATCAAAATTCCTGTTTGGCACTTTTAATAGGCGCATCTCCTAACGAAGCACTCAAAGTGAATCGCGTCAGGTAAGTCAGCCGACCTGGCTTCAGGTAGGTTGATACGTATTGTTCTACTGAGTCATTTAGATTATAGTCGTGCGGACGAACGCATGTATTCGATCTGGTCTATTTCCAACGCAGTTTATCAAGTTATTATCTAAAGAGAAATTACCAAGAAACAAAGTGACTGTCGTGAGGTTGACGAGTTCGTATATCGATGCTGCTCGGGATGAAGTAAACAGCCTTGTAGAGACTCACCACCGTTTCACTGAAACCCTAAATAGGTTGTCATTGTTGTGCCATATCAAGTTTGAAAACCTTTCCGGAGAAACCCTTCGTAACACGAAGGTCAGAACTCTTTGTTCTCTACGGAGTTATCTCTCACGTTCAGTCAATTTGAGTGTATTTCCTAGTGACAGCTTCAAGCATGTACACAATCTCTCGTCAACTCGGTTCACATAAACGCAGCTGGATGTCCTCTCCCTTGGATTAAAGTTTAAAATACCACCCAAAGAAGTCAACAAGTTGAACACACAAGTGCAATTCGAATATATGTATGATCAGCTGAAAGATCTATCGCCCGCGTCTTCTGATGAGACGGGTTGGTTCCGTGCAAAATTGGTAGATATTTCTAACCAATTTTTACCAGCACTTATTCGTCAGTAGTATTTTTTGATACGGGAACACTATCAAGCCATAAAATAATTGAAAGGAATGCAGCACTTGGTACTTCTAAAGCCGGATAAAGGTTCTGGTGTTGTCATCATGAACAAGGATGACTACATGATGAAAATGAATGCCACTTTGGAAGACCAACGAAAATTTAAGAAAGATAAGACGATTGAAAATAACATACTGCTGGAAAAGCTACTGGCCTTTAGCGAAGCCATGTTGATCAGAACTCACCAGCCGGCACTATGTGCACAAAAGTGGTTGAAGCAACCTATAGGGTTGTCGTGGTGGTGATGACAATAGGTGGTGTGATTGTATACGTATCCATACCCTATCTATCTCTATTTGTGTGTCATATATAACCCGCATGTTTTACGTTTGCGACTGATAAGAGTAAACGAAATGTGAACATATCGCAACATGTCTTCTTTCTGCGCTGATGAACGCATGTATGCCGTTCGAACTGTAATGTGATTCGTTTCGACAGCCCAATAACCACATATGACCGTCACGTCTGATTTGCTATGTGTCCTGTCAGCCATGTATGGCATTCATTTCACCCTATATATGTAAAGCCTCCGTGGGTTATGACTGGTTTTTTTCAACAGCCGGTATTGCCAGGTTTTCTCTCCTTCCCGGTTTTGGGTCAAACGACTGATTATTTAATAAAACAAACGATCCAGAAGGCACTCCCGCTTGATCAAATTAACCATTCATACATTCTGAACACTTACTTAATGTGACTAGATTATCAAGAAACGTAAACACTGCAATGAATATATAAGGCCGATAATTATGTACGGTTTAGCGCTTATCATCAGTTCTTCATTTCCCCATCAATCTGAGTTACTTAGACAGTTAGAGTTCTCCGACAAAGTTTTTATGGACACACAAAAACGAACTGATATGTTTAATTTATAACGCCTCAGTAATCTGAAGATTGTGTCGATATGTTATGCGGAACAGCACACTGAATATGTTGGTCCGGTCTGGTCTATCTCTAGTATTTAGAAGTAATGAAGTGATTTTAAACCCCCGGCTATGTATGTATAACTTTTATAAATTTGTCTACTTTCCGCTGTGTTTAACCTTGCTCATAATCCATCTACAAAAATGGGCGTTCAGAATATACAGGGCATTGTACATATTTTCATATTCCGCTTCATTTTTATATACAGTTCGCACCTTTTTTCCTTGTACAGAATAAACACCACTTGTTTGAATTGAATCCAGATGAGAACCAACTGTGAAAAATCATGGTTTCGGCTGGATTTGATGCTGGGCTCATCAATTTGTAGTGGACAAATGGGCATGCGCTAGAGCAATCGAAAAGCAGTCCCAACAGGCATCTAACTACAGAAGACAGTGAGGTTTGGAAACAAACCGTATATTTCCAGCAATGTTTGAAAATATGATAAGTAGTTAGCTCTAGCCTAGTCTGGGACCAACGGCAGCAACCAACAGAAGGATGAAAAGAAGCGCGAGATGGGCCACAGCCCATTCGGTGGCACTCAAAATTGCGCCAAGCGAAAAGTGCTTGGAACCTTCGAGTGCGTTAAACAACGCTCGAAAAGGTTCGGTTAAACGAGCTTGGAAACTGGAATAGTAAATTAATCGTTAGGAAAAAGCAAGCATTCACTGCGTGCAGTTAGTTGCACGACTGAAGAAAGTGGCACTGAGTTCGTATCAGGCCTCCTACTGCAGGCGTACATAGAATCTTGCGTACAGAACAGACAAGCGAGAAAACACGGTTGCCTGGGCAGTCGATCCCCTGGATCATTTGGTAGATTCCATATGAGACAATGGGACGGGTGGGTAACCGAATCTAAATGTGAAATTTCCGAGCTCCTGGCGTGGCTTCGTAGCTCAGCTGGTAGAGCACTTGCTGCGCTGAGGCATGGTGTTTCTGTCGCTGGTTCAAATCCAGCCGAAGCCGTGACTTTTCACAGTTGGGTCTCATCTAAAACCATAAATTTGCCACACTACTCATTAGCAATGAATTGATTCTGTCTAGCAATACACTTTGGTGCGTGCGTATCGCCCTCTTGGTGCTCCTGTTCCACATAGATCGGGATTGCCTATAGTGAGCTATACAGCAACTGCATTTTGAACTGACTAGTGGCGTTTATGCCTTTGTATTGGGTTAGTCCCCCTACAACTAGAGGAAACACTGACCAGGAATACTTAGCACTATTTGCATCTTTCAATTATTCTCTCAAAATTATTTATATTCCAGGTTTCCACTAGGCTGAAATCATTTATTTCTAAATAGCCAGTCTGTTCTTGTGTCCCGTGACTTTCCTCCGATGGATCTGTTTGTTCAAATTCACATACTCTCAAAAGGTTGTTTTGGCGACCAATCTCTCTGGAACAAACAGCAAGAGTTAATCCTGTTCCTGTTGACTGAGGTTGATCATCTTTCAGTATGTTCATATTACCCCATACCAGGGCAATGACTAACTGAAATCTCTCCAGTGGGGTTACTCCTCCAGTCCATCTTTGCTCTGAGTTACTATACTGTACGAATAGAAACCAAAATCCGGTAGGAAACTCTTACAATACATATATGACTTAGTCATATGGGTTCAAAGTGGAAGCTAGTGAGATGGAAGTGACCTTGACACTTCGGACGTCAGACAGAGAATCGCAAATCAGCAGATGTGAGAAATTGCACAACACGTGGACACAGAGCATGTGTATCTGCGGAAGTGAAATTGATTGAATGTCAACGCGTAAGTGTGCGAGTAAGTTCCTGATAGACAAGCCATATAAGCATCCTGCCGCGCGTGCCACATTTTAACTGCAAACATTTTGCACTGTACATCCTTTAATCGTTAAATGATACCTCTAACTTGAACGTTATGGTGCAAGTGGTATGATGTTCATTGGTTCCATGATCAAAAAATTGAAGCAACCATACTCGAACATGAAAATGTTCACTGAATCACTCCGGATACTTCGGCAAAAACCACTCTGATTTGCAAACTTGATGTTACAGAAATAAGTATTAACTGTTACAAGCAACTAAACGATCCACATGACATGGTGTATCACACGATGGATCACACTGTTCAGGTATGTGAGCTGAAAATAGAACTAAACAAGTGTGTTGTGGATCACGTTTCAGTCGAGCAGTTTGTGACACCCAAAAAATCCTTATGCCACAGAAAAAAATATGACTGTAGAAAAATTGATTGAACAAGAACAACTCACTCTTCTTGTATTCAAATTTCCAGTCAAAGAGACCGCTTATCTAGGATGCTTATTTTAGGGGAGGGAATTAGGAACGTCGACGAGGTTTGTAAACAGATGATAAACCCAATGATCAAGTGTGCCGAGCCATGGCATTTCGTATTAAATGTAATGCATGAATCGCGCACTTACGATCGATAAGTTCAAATGACTGAATAAAAGGAGGAAGAAAACTATCAGTCACTGGGCTGAGGCCTTGGTGCAAACAGCAATAAATAACAAAGCGTTGAGAGTTCCAGTAGTAAGAAATTCCATCTAGATCATGCACTAAGTTGTATTTCATCAGGCACAACATCAGATTGTGCACATACTTGCAGGCACCCGTCACCTGTGTGAATCATCTTATATCGACTGTTCATTTCTGTTATAAACATTAAATATAACCCAAGATGAGTACACCAGAGCTTCCAGATGTGTGACAAACTGGTAATTCTAACTATAAACAAGCTAAAGGTGGGACGGTTATAGTAATGTAGAAGCAGTAATCTTATGGTAACGTCAGCTATTCATCATGGACAAGCTATCAACGTGGTTTGACCTCACAGTGACCCCACATTGAGATCATTCTGTTGTGATCGTAAAATATGCTTAATCTGGAAGGTTGCGAGACACTCACTACACGGTATGTGAAAGTATAGAACGATGAACGCAAACGCTATTTTACACGGCTACTATCTATTCAAATATTTGGTGATGCTGCAGCCACATTATCTCTGGTGACACGTCATGTATAGTGAGTGTACATGTTTCCAATACTCGCCTCTAGCCTATGATCTTCCTGGCGTTGAGATATGCTTTTTAATTTCCACGTGTACGAGTCGTGCTATACTACTAACAAACGTGGCTGCATATTACGCAGCGATCCTGTAAGTCAACGTAACAAATCGATCTCCGAGGTTATTGAATGTTCATCATTCTAGACGATTCTGACAAACTAGGTACAGTGCAAACAGATAGCAATTCAGGCTATGTTGTTCAAGGAGGCCGTCATTCAGAGACTTGTGTCTTTCAATCACCTGAGACAGATTATGTGTAATGGATTAGTAAGTACCGCTCAATATTAGGACAAATTTACTGAAACTTTTATTTCAACCTGACACTTAAGTCCACTTTGCGATAGGTTAAGACAATCATAGCTGCACTTCATGCATGAAGGTCTTATGTATATTTTATATCAGATCTCTTAACCCCAGGTTTGCACTATTAAAAACGCGTTGCCTATTTACACTAAAACAGTCGAAGAAAGGAAAACCCTTCTGGAAGGCGTTACCTAATCCTTGCTATGTGATATCCGTGTTTTGTCTTGTGTTACTTTCCGGAGCCAGTAAACATAAACTCATACAGGTAATAACAGCAATAGAGTGCACGTTACTCGTGGAATGCAAAGCTTTATGTTGATAGTTACAGACAGAGAAGTCGAACACTAATGCCTGAATGAATGTGCCATTGACGGATGAAGGAAAGACTAGTCAGAATGAAACACGAGTCCCGGCGTTATCGTAGGACCAAGATGGCAATGAGGTGCAGAAAGCATACAGTACACCGTTTCTGAACATTTCTGGTCAGTCACCATTTGGTCTAAACGGCCCCATTCCTAGAACACCAGTAATATACTGTAACTACTTTGTAATATACCTTCCGTTACAGAGTGTGTGTGTTTTGAAACAGCCAACAGAATTACGTTTTACGCTCGTTCAGTTGTTTATTCTCATTAAGTACCTATCCGGTTTCATTTCATTTGGTTTTCGTTAAATTTCTCAATCTGTTGTGAGTTTGGAGGAGCCGGCACTTTTTTTGCTGCACTAACTTGCCTTCGCCGTCTATAGTGATCTAAAGCTTCCGTTCAATAAACAAAACGTGGTTACTTATGATGATACGTCTTTCTACTGTATCAAATTTGACCCCGGAGGTGGTTCGCATGTTATGATCAATACAAATGTGATCGAACCTTTGATGGTGTTTGTAATGGAACAGGCACATACTTGTGACCGAATATGCCCATTCTTTATTATTCCGTTCGAATTACCCAAATGAAATGCTGCAACAGGCGTGCTTTTTCTCAGTGTCACCTTTTGTTCCAACGAATTGCAGTCGGGCCGAATAAACAACAAACTTAGGATGAGTAGTCGGGGATTTGGTTTTTATTTCAATTTGAACATCACCCACAATTGATCGCAGCTATCGCAATCCCATAGATTTTTCAGTCGACCCCTTTCGAAAAGAAGCACTAGACTCGAGTTTGGCTCTCATTAGAGCTGGTCAGTAGTACATATCCTCGCCACTGCCGGGACTAGAAACACGTCCACGCTGTTCATGAATCAACCGCGTTGACCACTGCGCCATTGACCTCACGTTAGGCACGACCGAATTATCATTTGTGAACGCTCAACCACTTTCGCTTGTGAAGTTGCTTGTCAAGTTGCCCGACCGTCTCGATGGGAGACACAGTAACCGTCCTGTTAACTCCAATCGATAACCCCGCGATTAGGACTTCCTAGACGGGTCGAAATCTCCGATATTTTAGATTACTGATGAGTAGTCGGGGATTTGATCATTACTCACAAGCGAAAGTGGTTGAGCGTTCACAAATGATAATTCGGTCGTGTCTGACGTGAGGTCAATGGCGCAGTGGTAAACACGGTTGCCTCATGAACAGCATGTCCGTGGTTCAAGTCCCGGCAGTGGTGATGATATGCACTACTGACAAGCTCTAATGAGAGCGGAACTCGAGTCTAGTGCTTCCTTTCGAAACGGGCCGACTGGATAGTCTATGGGAATGCGACAGCTGCGATCAATTGTGGGTGATGTTCAAATTGAAACTTAGGATGATTGGAGTTGAATTAGTGGAACAAACGGCTGCAAGTGAACAGTAGTTTAACTGAACGAAGGCCAACCAGAGGACTCAATATTACGGTTAGGTCATTAACAGTGAATGCCATTCGCTGTCTGACTGAATTATATAGTCCAATAGAAATGTATTACACTGATAAACTGCGTCAGGTACTATGTCAGTGATCCTGACTGGTCATTCGACAATCATATTACGCGCTGACGTTCATCACATCCTCACAACAACCCACCAGTCTGTAGGTTGTGGAGAGGACCGGACTGAACGGGTCTTCCAGATGAACTGAATGTGAAATTTGTAACACGCCTCAAACTATTTTTTTAAGCATCTTCTAGCACATCGAGATTGTTTCGCCGTTCGTGCAAGCTCTCCCGTTACAACGAATATCACTGTTATTCTGTTGCGAACAGACTGAACCTTGACTGTGAAAAACAACTTGCACGCTTAGATGAGCCGTTGAACGAACTTGGACGGTGCGATAAACATAACGGGGTTACTGGTGCCAGACAGACCAGTGAGTAGAACCTAATATACTACATTACATTGGTCCTGCAAGTTGGGGGTTGGAATAAGGTTGGTATCTTATATTGAACCAGCGGTACTTGTAGTACTTTACCTCCCACCCAATGCCATGTGATACAAGCTTTTGATTTGAGGGCCTTGGGTGAGAACCTTAATCATCCTCGTGTTTGAGTTCAGCGTTCTGATAATGTCTCAGCCCATGTGCATCTATAAATGTCCAAAACACTACTAATTCTGCCCCGCATCGACTGTCTTGCAGCATAAAATGGATTGTCGTATCTACTGTTCACAGCGGGGAAGATGGGAAAATATGCTATCGCTGATCCTGCACGCTATCCTACTCAACTCAACTATTCTATCACACGTAGGTCCCATTTCTGATAATTATTCTGCAGATTTGAAAACAGATTTAGCCGAATGTGGCAGCGCGGTCCCAGTGCGTTTTATCTCGTAACATCTAGCCTCTGGTTTTCATCGATTAGTGCTTAAGTCTAGAATGTAGGTCAACACATGAATTTCTATCGTTCACACCTTGGAATGGTTGGGTCGACAGGCTCCACTTCCCCAAATGCTAGACTTATTGAATCTAGACGTCTACTGAATTTTAGCGACTAAGCTCCAGAGAAGTAATCAAAGTACCTAAGTGAAGGCTCTCGCACTTTCTTGTCGATGCCGGTTGCACATTTCAGGTAACTGCGCGACCGCCACTATAGGTCAAGTTGGAGTATGTGTAGTCCATAGCACAACAGCCGCACTAGTAGATTAGATTTCCGTAAGCAGTAAACTGTATGGCGTCCGCCTCGTAGATTCTGCTACGATAAGCTCTAGAAGCAAAACCGTTGGTAATTCTTTCATTGTGTTCGTTTATGTTCCAGTTGACTGCAGTCACAACGGTGTCAAATACACAATTTATTCGGATCTGGTCGCCTTCCCTAGGTCAACATAGAGCCCGGCTATCGCCGGAGGTACGGACGTCTACGTCAGCAAATTTGGAGGTTGAGTCTCGTCTGAGTGAAAGGTTTGGGCAAGATTTGTATGTTCAACTAATGGTTATTGCAACTATGTACTGAATACCGACTGTCCCTAGACAACTTTAATTTTAGACACCGTATACGTCATTGTTATACTCGCACTCTCCTCCGAATCAGACTTGATCTCAGCTATACCACATAACCGTTAGTTATAGACGGCGTGGCTTTATTCAGGACTGTCGATCTTACCAAAGCCCCCAGTCAGACGTTTAGAAACTGACCAGACCTTTAGTAAAGCACAGGTGTCGAACTAGTCTTGAACGTAAGCTTGGCGATCCCAACAGATACTCAAAAGAAGTCTCACAGGCTGTTCAGACAGTAAGTACTACGGCACAGTTATTCGGAAGTTTGCCAAACGCTGATTTTCATGAAATCCCTTGCAGCTGTTAGATGTCAGCCGGAATGTTCTTCATTGAGGGCAATGTAAAAAGCTTGGAAGGGACACTGGTAGGACGCTAGGGCGTAACCTGATTGCTGATCGTGAGGGTCGGTTAATGGAGAGAGTTGGTAAAATGGCAACCGCTTTTGCTTTAGGGGACGCTAGCAGGTTCTTCAAGCTTATTTCGATTACCGGTTAGGGCATCTGTCTATTAATGAGGCTATCATCGAGGCAGACGACACACTCGTCCGCAATGAGTCCAGAAGATTAGATCGTCAGATAAAACAATTCAAGATTGTAAATTTGGTACTGATGAGTCAATACGAAATGCTTACATCTACCAGTTTTCGTTTTCTGACTGTTTTGTTCAAATTCGAGACCAGTTTAGTCGTCCTCATGTGTCTACTGTGTTACCATCACAAAGTGGGCCTGAGATTTAAAATCACTCACCAAAACTTGGGCCTACTATTGCATTTACACTCTTAAACACAATAGGGCTGCCGACCCAGATGATCTCATGTAGGCACTTGTCGCAGAATTTACTGAGCATTAGTAGAGATCTTGATTCAGTTGGTTTAACTGTCATATACGACTCAGAATGTCTCCCTATGCTGGATTTATTTGATAATAATTCTCACATTCAAAAAAGGAGTCGGGGACTCATGCAAAAACTATTGTGGATTGGCTTGACTCTAACCGTTATCACGGTTTTGGTATCCAGTGTACTTTCTGGACTCACAGCAGCTGGAAAATCAGACATTGAGGAAGCATGGACAAGATTTCTTCCTGGATAGAAAAGTATTAGCCAAATTTTACTCGGCCGTTGCATTTATTGTAGACGACTGATAGTGTCAGTCTGTGCTACAATCTTTAGAAAACCACGGGAGGGTCAACCTGATGACAGTCATGACTGAAGTATTGGCTTCCGTCATATCTTATCGGCTCACTGGAGCTTGGGAAGCATACATTAGCGAAGCACAGGCATTCAGTTAAACGTAAGGTTGCACCAAACAAAAGAGTAGACATACTGCCAGCGCTTGAGTCTCATACTTCAGCTCGGACTAGAGTTAACGATGAAATTTCTAACAGTTTCAGCACCAGAAGCAGTATGAGTCAAGGCTGATGTTGATTATGCAGACTAGGTGTTGTTTGACCATCTTCAAGCAGCACAAACAATGTTAAACTTAACTTGGTGCTCTGCCGAATACTTCTCCAGTAAAGATGAACAACCATACGATATCACTGGACAACAGTCAGGCGGAGGCATGTATCTGGATATTGAATCAGCCGAGGAGAATTGCAAGAAATACTGGAGTGCAGTATGGCTGGAAATGGTGTTTTACATACATTAACTTGGCAATGGCAAACGTGGCGTCCCCGAACTATTGTTTTGTGTCAAGGAGTGTTTTTGTTTCAGGTAATACTAAAACGTATGTCCCGTGTGTTGATTTTCTGATTAAACAATCACTGAACCATCCGCGTTCTTAGATTTCAACATTTCGTACTGCGTCTTTTAACCTCAAAGTGTAAACTGCTTCTAAAAGCTTTCTGTAAATAGGTAGATTCAATATTGGGAAATGAAGTTAAAGAGGTCATAGACCAGTGTGCTTATTGAGGACGTTGAACCAACGGTGTCAGGTACATAGTGAATGAAATGAAATCTCGTATCTCCAAGGTTAAGGCGGAGTCCAGAAATCTGGGGATATCTCTCAGAAGCTCAAGGTTCGCGTATATAAGTCAGCTGTATAACAGCGAAACGTAGCCGCTAAGAGACACGAACCGTCCTCATGCATTTAATCGACGACATATATGTTGTAACACTCGTTACGGATGATAAAACAGATAGATGACGATGGGGTTGATAAAAAGAGATCGAATATTGGGTACAAAACGAATGTACCTAATCAAACTTCACGTACACAGACCTTACGCTACGTACTAAGGCTATACAACTACCTGTCTGCCGACTGACGTAAGGTGCACGGTGGACAGATGATGATTTGGTTTGGAAAAAAATTGATTACCAAAGTAGGTTGGTTCCGCTTCCCTGGCTTGGACTATCACGATTCACAGAGTGGCTGACTTCTGATTCCTTAGGGGATAGATTAGATAATCAGGCTCAGAGATGTAAACATTGTCGATGTTTGGCTGATTAGTCTGTGAAGTGTAATTAATGACATTGGGAAATGAAAAATGCAGATAAACTGTCTTGTTGGGTACACTTTACTTTTAGTTTCATTTCGGTTATTTGTTTGATGCAGGATTATACACCTTGCCGGTGACTGTTTAAGTTCAGTCGTAGGTTCTTTTCACTAGTAATTAGGTTTCGGTTCCAACTTTTTTGTTTTGTATTTAGGGTTTATTATTCTCTTTATGGTTTTATGAGAGTTACGCATCTGTTTGAGCCAATGATGAAAAACCTATCTTGTAATTAGTGTAGGCATTTTATGAAAAATTTCAGAATATCGGTGGTGTGACTGGAAAGGATGTGACAACCTTGCTTAATAGAAAGAGGACATTGAAATCAAAATCTCCGATGTTCAGGTAAAATTTCCATCTCTCCACAAATTATTGTGAATCCAGAAACATTGTTCAGCATGCATTCCGCGAAAGTGCTAGTTTAATACAGAACATTGCAATCGTATTTCGTGTGGGAGATTTTATTTCAGAATGGAGTGTCTCTATAGTTAAGCGAGTAAAGTGTGAGAAAAGAAGGCACATCCAAGCTGTGTGACAAAACTCCAGGATATACAGGTTTGTTACAACCAACAACAACCAAATGACGACGATCGCTGTGGTTACTAAATATGTTAGATACACACTAGAAAAGTTTTACGACCGGATATTCATCACCTCGTGGACTTCATGATCAATGTCAGCAATCAGATTACCCAACAGAGCACCAGACCGAAAAGTCTGTGGCTATTCACGGCAAGCGTGATCATCTGATTCGCTCACTGTTCACAAGGAAATCGTGTTCACACTCAGCACATCAGTAGACAGATAGGCTAGGCAATACAAACGGGACGTCATCATTAACAAGTGAGAAGTTTTATGCATGGACGTATTGCGTATATCTACAGAGCGCAAGGATCGCGAACCCACTAAATAATTTGCCTACCCACTGCACCATTTTACTGGTCAATGGCAGTAGAATAAGACCAGAATCCGAACTGATTGCCTCTACTGCCTAGTGGATCCTCTTTCAAAGAACTGATGGTACATAAAGAACTTTTGGGCTCAATGACGCAGTATTTTTGGTTTATTCCGTATTTTCCAGAAAGTACTCGTCGATTGATTGGTAGCTTGTTCGCTACACGTTCTTCTAATCTTTAAACCGGGTATTTTCCTGCGAATTTGATTGAGCAGAATACACAACGTTATTGATTATTTATGTTTCACGCACCTTGAGAAAAATTACAGGAGAATTTGCAAGATAACATCTAGAAACCTCGGATGATCAAATTGCCCTCGAATACATTTGGCTCCAGTGCGATTCACTAATGTGACGAATCATGAAACTTTCAAGTTAGTCTACGACTGGAATAGACAAGTTGCTCTCTCACTAGCTTTTGTTATGTGAAATTGATGTACAGCTTTCAGTACTTATGTACCCATCTAATTAGGTAAAGAAATAGTGATCCTGTTCATCGGGACTTCGTTGTGAACGTTCCAGTGTTGATTGTTTGTTAGTTCAGTCTTTGTCAGTTGTTGATAACGATCCGACAAGAGCTATTGGAGTATTTTAGTATAAAGTTTGAAAAAACGACTCAAGTTCACGAGTTCAGTTGAAGTTAGCTGTTCAAAATGAGGACTATCGCAAGCTCCTGACTGATATATTGTCCCCACTCGAAAGAGTTCTTGACAAATTACATTCCTGATGCCCCGCTACGGATAAGATAAACTTTTCGGTTAGGTCGTCAAACTAGTGGCATAAAATTACTTCAAGCATCTTCCTTAAGTCAAAGTGTTATATCTTGTTAGCATAAATCAAGAATTCAGGCATCTAAATGCGCTCTGGTTGACGTTACTGAAGCCTGGAAGCGAGCGCACGATGGTTACCGTGATCCTCGGCCAAACAATTGATTCAGAATCAGTGATTACTTCGTGTTGGGATGCTGTTTCCAACTTTTCCCACAGTCAACTTTACTAATCACGCTTATCGAAGTGTTCAATAGGGCAGATAAACTTAGCATAGTTTTAGTGACGTTGTGATTACGTACTGGAGACGAGCTAGATGGGGACATCTTTTTACTGCTTTTGGACATTCATTAGCAGAATGGAAAGGCTTTGAAAACTGTTGTTTGAACACTGCAAGCACTCCTATTAGGCGAGCTACGGGAAGACTTGGATGATACTATCTCCTAACAAACCGTCGAGAAGAAGACCGTTGTATATTAATGTGCTGTTTTCATTTTACTGAAGTTAGCTTTCATCAGGGAAACGATCTGATATCCAACAAGGGACCTGTTTTCGACTTACGGAACGCAGTTCAAATGCAATAAGAAGACAGATCACTTTGCCCCCAAAGCCTCATTCATTCCGCCAACGATAAGCAGTTGTGAAGATGATGCAAAAGCAATGGATAATTCGAATGAAATCTGATATCAGTCGAAAGACAGACGTGATTTCATAGAATCGGAATTTCTTTCAAGTTATGAAGGACGCGAATAATCTGAAAACACTTTGTGAAGCTTTTACATAGAGTGCAACCCACAAAAAAACTAGAGATCTGTTAGATAACCTTATCAACCTGTTTCGATACATTAATGCCTCGCTGTTTTATGAGTCGCAGGACGTATGTCCAAAAAAAAACATCTCCGGACAGATTCGAGCAACTCCATCAACAGTGCAATTTTTGCAAAATTATAGCCGATGCTACCCATCAGCATGATCCTACCCAAGCTTTTCATGTAGGGTTACTATGTCAAATTTTCCACCTCCAATGAGATGGACAACGGGTAAAGGACATTAGCGAATTTCATATAAAGCATCACTCACATTCAAGGGCAGCCTTCACATTCAAGTAGAATTTTCTGCCAGCTGCTTTCGAACAAAAACGAAGTTCCGTTCCTGTAAACGCTAGTCATCTGTGCCAGGGACTTCAGCTCTGGGTACGCATTTGTGAAGCAACCGGGTTAGTCACTGTATCATTGAATTCAAATTAGACACGAACAAACGAGTACATCTGAAAGTTCAACCACCTTCTCTAGTGAGTAATGATCAGGCTGGCTGATCGTCCCGATGGGGGACACACTTATTGTCTGGTAACTCTAGTCAATAACCCCGCTGTTAGGACTTCCGAGTCAAGCTGAAATCTTTGAGTTCAGTAAACCTTGTGAGCATTATCTTAGGTTATTGATGAGCAATTGGGAATATGACCACCATAGGTTGAACAACACTCACAGTTCGGTTTTCGCATCCAGCCGGACTTTCTAGGCGAAATCTGACGAAAACAAGCATTGGACTCCAGTGAATCAAATGCTATTCGATTACACCATCCTATTATTTGTTTACCTACGTCTGTGTGAGGTCTGCAGTTGTGGTCAACAGTTGCATCACTAGCTCGCGTCCTAGCGTAAAACTTGACTTCTTACTCCATGAAGCAACTGCGTGCGGAACTTCGAACTACTTATTATGGATATTGGTGACTCGTCATTGGAGCTGTTAGACGATAGATATTTGGAACTTTGTAACGCTCTGAATAGATCTGTAATGTTCTGTTATAACGCTTTTCCGGACTTTAAGTACTGTTTGAAACTCGTCGAACCTGTACAATTATATTAAGTTGGTGACTAACTGTTTGTCATTTTCTTTTAAAAGTACGGTTATAGCACCCTTTAAATCGATGCACCAACCAGGAAACGAGGACGTAGGGCGTAAACGCCCGATCACCAAGATTGGTCTCGCTACTTCGTGAGACTGGCACGGTCGGTCCATCACGAACACCTAAAATAACACCCTACACGCGATCGAACTCTGTTGTTCAGCAAGGTCACATGTTCAAGTGCACTGTTAACGGTATGCAGTGGCGACGATGATAAAACGCAGTCAAGTTGGGTAAACCGTCGGTATTTGACGTGCGAGAATGGAAGTTGGATAACCCATAATCCAACTGGTCTCAAGCAAACTGTACAATTCTGGACAAAGCGTTTCCAGAAACAAGGCAGTTTCAAACTCCAAAAGAGGCTAACGTACGACATGCCTGGGTCGAATCACCACTGCTTGTAAGAATGTGGAAAAGGTACTGAATCGGCTGACAGTATGATCATCAGTGTAATCCACGAATGTGCAATCATTCTGTTAATATTTGATTCTGTCACAATCAAAATTCCACTCTTTTCTACACATAATATAAATAACCACTTGCCAAAATTGACTGTTTGGCCATCAAAGCTATTGGACAAAGTTAAAATTATACCGAAACGCAAACATGTTGCATACAGATTCTGGGAGCACCGCAGAGTACGACGGCATCTGTGATGAGTTGGTTAATGCGTGTACACAATGAAATGAGTGCACCCATCCGAAAGAACGGCGATCGGCCAATTTACATCCGTCCTCTGCGTTTCGGATATGAGTTCGAAGTTTTGTCCCCAGATATGTGGCTCAGTGGGGATATTAGAGAAACCTTCTCCTTAGAACTTTTCATTTGTTGTGGGATGGGTTTTCTATAAGTGGTTGTTTGGACTTTCAATTAATCAGAACACTACAATGGGATATCGTGAACCCGTTTGAGTATTAACAACATAACATTACCCTACCGACAATCCACGTAAGTAATGTGTGTGTTCCTTTTGTTTAAACAACCTCACTAATGGTGAATAGTCAATCCTGCTACCTAACATACTAGTTCGTCCAAAGATCTAAATCACGACCCATCAGCGCAGCTGGTACGATTTCACCTGAGGCCATGACAACTCATACAGGACATCAATAGGATATCCATTTCTGGGGAGTTGTTTGTCGCTTTTAGTGACTGCGTGTTGGTGACAGCGAATAATTTGCAGATACTTTTGTGTGTAACTGACTGACACCATTACACGGTATAATGGTGGAAGGTTGTTTGACATATTTTTGTTCTCAATGAATTGATAAAGAAAGTCGAAAAATTTACCTCCATGACATCATTACGCACCACGTGTGGATGTCTATAATTTTCAACCTACAATACGCAAGCGCATAGCGTCAAATGCACACTGGATAGGCTATCACGTGTTCTCATCACGGGTTAGCTTACGCATATTGTGAACTGTGCTTTCAAGTTTAGTTTCGTCGAAGACGGAAGCTATATCGTTTAGCAAGCCGACTGAAGGCAATATTTGAACTTCTAGGAATAAGAAATCTTCAAACGAATTCTAGAGTCAAGGGGTATTGCCAAGCGTTTCCTGAGAGATTCACCTTCACGTGCAACTATTAATGTACAAGGATGACATTCAACTTTAAACGAAAGAGACGAACGCATAGCCGTTCAGCTGGTGTCAAAATCAACGGAGGGTTATTCAATGTAGAAGTCGGTGTTAGGCATCTCTACAGTGACCAGAAGACACAATAAGGGAATGTCCCTGGCTGAACTAGCACATGACGAATATCTCAATCTTCATCAATCCTGAACACACCCAGCGTGGAATAAAGTGGGCTGAAAATTTGGTCTTGTGAACATAGAGGGTGGGAATAGGTGAACTTGAGCAATGGTAGAAAATTCCATCTGGATGACCATGATGCGTGAGGTGAACAGACATTCGCATCTCTACCACCTCGAAAACACAAGCGAGATACTGAGCTTGTACACGACCCTATAGGCAAAGACTTGACAGTTACCTCGTAGTTCTACTCAGTATCGCCACTTCACATACGAAATAAAGTAAACACAGTCGCAACCGAACCAGAACGTTTCAGTCGGTATAGTTAGTTTTGAGAAAGGTGAACACATTTGAGGATAGCTTTTGCCGAATATCACATACCAACTTTCGTTTATTTGCTGTAACTATCATATATAAAGTGAGTCAAACTTGTCAGAATGTGTCTTACGTTGAAGTTCACATTACGGTAGCGTGGCGGAAAATAAATGCCGATCGGCTGTCCGCTGAAAGTAGCACGAACTCTGGATCCCGAAACCAAATTTCCACCTCATATGAGGAAGTGTGACGATTCCCTCGGCCTTCGGATAGCCAGATTTATGTCAGAGTACGAACCGCCACTGCGACAGATGTAACAGAATATTAGTCTCATTCCATTAGTAACGAAAACCGTAGTTTGGAGACGTATCATGAATATACTGTAGAGCTATTCTGGTTGATCGACAAGACTACACGATCAATACCCATTCTCAGTTTATTCAACGCGGGTATCATAAAATCGCCTACAAGGGTGATTGACGTACGCGGAGTGACTCCAGGTTCTTCTATCACGAAATTACATCGGATAAAACCGTATAGTTTATAGAATCGATTGCTCCGTAACTCATCTCGAATGTATGCCAAAATAAGAAAATCGACTGCCTCGATACCGGATAAACGCTTTTAAGGAGGGAATTCTGTCTAACCAAACCAATCGAGCCCAACGATCGAATCGTTTTATTAAAACCAACCAAGCAAGTCATCAATAGCAGAAATCTTGAGACGGTTTGACAGAGGAAAGTAACATTGAAGAATCTAACCCTAACGGATCGTACAGAAAAGCAAAGGAATTCAACACGCCTCTCGTAGTATGACCAGCATCCAGAAGATGCATATGAAGTTGAGAGAAATAAATTACATGTGAAGCCTCTTGATACTCACGCCCTTTAACAATAAGATCGATAAACTTGCATTAAACTGGTTTGTCCCAATTAAATACAGAACGGTACGTAACATGTCATGTATGGGGCAAGTCATCCGAGCCTAAATTGCTTAGGTAACCCCTGTGTATTCACCTATAATTGCAGCATACTTCGAATTCAAGCCAGGATATTGAATTAAACCTCTTTTAATGAAAACAAACGCCACTAGCCCACCATAAGAATAACGTTGCAGTGCCTGTTGCGTCGTTACTGTAAACCTAACCGATACCGTCCATTCAAGGACAAATTAACTTCCGAATCGACCGAATTCTGTTTACCCACCCCTGAGATCTATTTTATTTACGGGTCTTTATCACACGAATTATAACTTGGAAATTTTTCAGATTTTGCATTACAAATACACAAAGTGAACACCAACGTATTGCACAAAATTCGGCAGACTAAGCTCAGTTACTGATGGATTTCTGAGGTTACACTCGAGAATCGTTCTTCCCAATAACCCAACCTATTGATCTGTCATCCAATAAACTTGGCAGATGTAATATTCGATCGGAAATCCTACTCTCTAACCAATAATGTACACCGAATCAATTTCCTTCAAGTAGACACATCGCTATCGATTAGACAGTGATAACACGACGGCTTGTGCTACAGATAATTTTTCAACTGTAATCATACACATATAAGGCTGTCTTGATTCAAATACTGGATACGTAAAGCGATTTGCTTAAAATATAGTATTCGAGGGCCATGGAATGCACACACTGCACCCGGTAGGGCCTGCCTAACACGGCAAGTTTATTGGATACCTTTTCATTAAATAAAACCATATCTGAGCCATTATCTAACAGTCTTACGTATCAATGGTTCATTAACTTCACATGCGTAAATATTAAGTCGACACTACGCCACACTGGATGTCCCACTCATTGGTGAGCCTCTGCCACAACAAGTCAATGTGTGACAGCAGATACAAACAGAACATAAGCATCGTACATGTATCATACACAAATTTGTCAAATAACTGTTAAGCAAATGAAACAACGCGTTAACCTTGATAAATTCACATCATTCTTTCACAGACCGATGGAAAAAAAACGTACGCAATCAGTCGAATCAAAGCTAACAGAATAGAAAGGACAACGGCCTTGAATTCTATTTACTTCAATGGCGTGACACTTCCAGTTTCTTATCTTAGTCGTAGCAAAGTGTCGATCTCCTTCATCTCACTGCCGGTCATCAAACAGTCTTACCGCACTCACTGTAAGTTGCAGAAACTCGCCCATTGATGAGGTTCAACAAAAAAAACTTCGAAAATGGGTTTCTTGTCTTTGGTTCTGTCTGTGTATGGACTGCGTTCGTGAGCTCGATTACAGGCGGTGATAACGCACCTTATTTCTCATTGGTTTATTCTTTTACATGATTCAACAACTAGTGCAGCGGACTCAACGGTCAAAAATATGCACGTTCGATGACTTACGATAAAGTCTCCCGATTACTCGCCTTGTTCAAAACACAATACCTACAGATACTCATGGTAGTATCCATCGTTTCAATCCACCTATCATGCCGTCCTCTGGGCAATCGTACAACTAGGTGGATCAAATTAGTCAGCCCTTTATTAGGTCGATGCGACATCCCATATCATCCTCTGAGTAGATGAATACCACAGACAAGTTAGATACATGATGATCAGCTTGAATATACTCAACAGCTCATGCATCCGAACCTGCAAGCTCACTATTATTACAGACAGCAATGCATTAATCGTTCTCTGATGTTTGACTGTCGTACAACCATTAAAAAAGGAAACCCTGTACAAGAAAAGAGAACAAGAAAAAAGAGGAGGGGAACAGACTTGACTACCAAAACTAGCTACGTCCATATTCAAACATTCAACATCAGGATCTTGCAAACAAACAACCAAGTTATACGTAAAAGGCGTCATCAGCAAGATAGCTTCTTCATGCCTTTCACCGCCCCGCATCATTAAGTTCACTTACTTCACAGATAACTTAGCCAAACAACCACAAAATTCACGTCACTAAACCCGATTGGCCGCCATCTTACCTAAAGCCTCTAGTCACTGACTCTGTGAGTTGCGTGGTCCCCAGCTCAGGAGAGGAACCCGACCTAAAGTGGCTAACAACTTGGCCATCATCCGTCTACCTTGCACTATACGCCAGTCAGCTGTAGCATCAACAAAGAGTGGTAGGTGTGGCAGACTAGCTGGCACCCTTAGTACATGGCCCAATCACCTAAGCCTGTGTTAACGTAACGACTGAACAAAAGAACTCGTTTGGCAGTCACTAGCAAACACCCGCTTTCTAACCTCTTCGTTGCTTAGTCCTTGATATCACCTGATGCGAGTGATCGAACGCAGACATCGGTGGCCAAATACCTGAAGACGGTCAACATCTTCTACCCTGAGTGGTCAAGTTACCTGCCGTGAAGTAATGCAGCCCTCACTGACGCTTTATACATGCGATACTTGGAACTGTGTTTTCACTTCCTCATTGTGCTTTGCCAGCTTCATTGGAACAACTTCCAGTACAGTGCCTGTGGCAGTAAGCCGTAATCTCCGTTGTAGTTCAAAGTTTTGTGAAATCGACCCCAACTCTCCGGGTTTCGGTCGTGCTACGAGGTTTGAAGGCGATTGAAAAGTTAGGGAAATTTAAGAAACCCCCTTCATCTCTTCTCACAGGCCTTCTTTAGCCAGACTATGGCTACTGGAAGCATATGAGGCGGCGTACATCTTATCAATCCTAGTGGCAGCCTTTCTGCAGGAGCATACTAATTAGAAAAATATTTGTTAAGAATAAGTAATGGACACGAGCACAGCAGAATGGCTGTTCAATATTGAATTACGGGGACAACAGGAAGGCAACGTACTGCGTCTCAGCAGCCATTTTTGAGATAAAAAATCAATCCCTGGAACTGCGAAGCGCAGGATATATAACGTCATTACTGTGCACAGTGTCAACTACATCACGATCGGTAGTGTCTCTATTTAGGGTTCACCTGAATTTTCCTAGACTATGCAGTATTACCTAAACAAATGCAGACGATCCAACAGTACCAACCGACTGAATTTTAATGTCCGTTTGTAAAACAACTCATGTATAACTAAGACATTGTAGTAGTAGCCAGAGGTGTGAAGGCTCATGTAAGCAGACTAAGCGCTGACGTGCGTGACTTAGGTAGCCCACACTATTACGGCACTCGTCGAACGGTCAATGGTGAACGTTTGTTGAAGTTCTGTGCTAATAATGATTTGTTTTTGGCAAGCACTAATTTTCAACGTTCTATGAGTCAGTGCGTTACCTGTAGATCGTGGACACAGATTGACTACATAGCCACCCGCTAGCGTTGGCATGGATGATTGCAACACAGTAGGTCAATTTGGAGCATTTGCATGGATTCCGATCATCCACTGTTAGGTGCAAAGTTTGCTTCGCGTTCCGATGAGGCCATTTCGTCGTCGATCATAGAGTGACGCATCTGAACTAGCAGGGGCATAGATGCTTACCAATGTGCGCCTGCCTCTGGTCTAGATCCCCACCCACCAGACGACATTGAAAGCACATTGGGCACATATACAACATCCAGCGTATGAGTGCGGTACTGCATCGTGTGGTATTACGGCTCGTTCAGCTGCCAACTGCTGGTTCCCTATGTCATCACTGAAACTTCTTGACGCCCGTTGGAATATCTCGTCCAGTAACGAGTGTAACCCAGTCAGCAAAAGCTACTCTCATGGAACTCCGGAAGCAACTATATAAGGATCGCGGAGCTTGGCGGACACAACGCGCTATTGAGATGGAAAAGACCGTTGCTAACGGGAACTCTTGCAGGCTTTTTCATTACATCCGAGCAACTAGCAATAGGAAGTCAGATGTAGGCGACGTAATTTGCGAAACCAATGGCAAGCCCATCCATAACCTGCAACGATGCTTAAGATGTTGGGCTAGCCATTTCCAACAGCAGTTCAACTAGCCACCCACGCCACTGACTATGCCTTCGGGCTCTGCCTGTGCACATTGATCTGCTGACGTTTTTCCGACCTTGGAAACAAAAGTCTCACTTGGGAGCAAATTACTGAAACATCACAAGGCACTCAGCACAGACGAACTCCCTCCAGCTCTTTTTGTAGATGGAGGTCCAGCCTTAGTTGAAGAGCCGACGGTTCTGTTCCAGAAACTTGTTCCAATTGGCTGATGTCTGTTTAACATCGTCCCCATTTTCAAAAAGGGCTCACGCACTTCGTGTGCAACTCACGGAGGGAGTGGTCTGGTTCTTATTGTGTCAAAGTTGCTCGCAGTCATTGTACTTCGTAGAAAAGGCGCAACAGACGAAGAGCATATCCATGAGGAACATGCTTCGTTTCACTCTGGCCGTGGCTGCACTGATCAAATCTTCACACTTTGCCAGATGCTTGGACTTCGCCATTTCTGTAGAAGGCCAACAACTTTTGTCCTCCTAGACATCAGAGGAGCCCCGGTTCGGTTGACAGAGGTGCAATCTGGGATTTTCTATCGAGGAAGTGTGTGTGAGAAGTGTGTAAACACTCTGAAAGCAATTTACTGTCAGACTTAGGACAGAGTTAAGGCTTATGATAGCATACCGCCAATATTTAGCATCTCATGTGGAGTGTGCAAAGGTTGTCTAGCCTCTCCATTTGTATTCAGCTTTGTAACAGATATCCTAGATTGTGCTCTGATAGACTACGAATATAATGGTGTGGATTTTTTTAGAGGCACGCGACTTCGAGTATTCAGAAGATATCGCCCGAATCTGTAACGGCTCACAGGCAGCTTAAAACATCTTAGACAGAAAAGAGGCTTCAGCTTGTCAGCTTTATATGGCCTTTGTGCTTAATAAACGCAAGGCGCTGTTGCAAAAGTGGAAGGACTACGCGCTTGCTTTCATCTTGGTGTTGAGCATTTGAGAGTGAGCGAGAAGTCTATATCCATTGGGAGCTATGTCAGCACTGGTGAAATGTCTGATGAGATCAAAAATCTCACAGGAAAGGCTCAGATCGCGTTTATTAACTTACGCCATTTGTGGCATTGACATCATCTCAATCTTCATGTAAAAGACTGAGTTCACAATGCTACAGTAAGAGCAGTCCGGCTGTATGGCCTCGAAACCTGGTCCATTCGTCCGAGGCGAATGTTCGTAGAGCATCCGGGTTCAACCACCGGTGTTTCCGAAAGATCATCATCATAACATCCATGAGCCTGACCAAAAGGTACTGTGGCTCGGGCCGCCGTTCACCTCAACAGTGACGTGGAATATCCTGGGAGAAAACGTTACTAAGAAGGTTGAACATTATTAAAACAAGACTACACGGAAGAACTAGAAATGGTATGGATACAGGTCCGCCATTGACTGCGACACAACGCCATGTCGGATAGCATCTCTAACCAGCGGTTTGAGTGATCACGAGGACCCCATACAGGCAGGCGACACCTACCACTTAGCTCAATGGAGCAGTCACGATCTTCATATTTCGTGACCACGTTGTTACTTGACAACCACGCGGTTTTATCCAACTGTTGGTGGCCTCAGTTTATAATGCCCGGTACGGTAAACGATTAGATGGCATACGGAGTACGTGACCTAACCATCGCAAGCTGTGCAACGTAATTAGTTGACCAACTGATCGCGCATCCCGAGCGTTCCGGAATACTCGCCGGCGAGCTGCCACATTGCTCACGCGATCAGTCCACTTAATATGGACCAATTGACGGAGACAATGATGGTCAAACACAGCAAGCCTGTCGATATCTTCCTTGTGAATAGGCCACGTTTCCGAACCATAAAGCAAAACAGAACGTACACAAGCATTACATACCCTTCCTTTCAGCGACAACCGAACGTCTTTTCGATGCCACAGATGACGCAGGTTGGCAAAGGCAACTCGTGCCCTCGCTATCCTCACCGATATCTCATCAGCAATATTACAGGCTAACGAGATAGTGCTACCCAATATGTGAAACTGTTCATAGTCTCAAGCGGATTACCTGCAATGAAGTAGGAGTAGAAATTCCCCAATCTTGAAGCGATAATTTGCACTTTGAAGGTGCAAAGCGCATTCCATACAAACCAGCCCGGTCACTCACCTTGTTCAGCAAGGTTTGCGTGTCTTTGGCGGAAGGGCTACGTAAGACAACGTCGTCCGCGTACTCCAGATCGGTCAATCTAGCGCCAGGAAGAAGCTCAACACCAAGCCCACTCGACTCCCAAAGCGCACCCTCCAGAATGTCGTCCATGACAAAATTGAACAGGAAGGGGGAAATCGGACACTCCTGATGAACATCACTAGAAGTGATGAACGCCCGAGACAGTTGTCCATAAACTCTA
>JTDE01001265.1:121228-146029 GCA_014338405.1 Paragonimus skrjabini miyazakii
TATATATATATATATATATATATATATATATATATATATATATATATACTATAACGAACCTACGATTGAATGACAGTAAGTTGTAATGGATAATATCAAAGGCATCCATTTAAACGGTCGTATGAGGACTATCGTTCAAATCCCGAAAGGTCGATCATAAATAATTGAAAGTTGTATGGCACAAATGAAATAGATCGTAAATGAAATATCCGCTCACGTTGAGTGCGAATTAGCCAGATGGTCAGGTTAATGGGAGAGGCAAACGTTTAAAATGTATTAACTGACGAACAAACTTGCAGATGGCCACTGGTCAACGAAATGCGACATCCACTAAAAAATGTGTCCAGACGAAAATAAGACAGCGATGAAAAACATCCAGTGAAAGAAAGCTCAATGACTGTTATAAATAAGATAAGAACTGACAGTCAAATGCGTTCTCTTTGTGGAAACGCAATCGATTGGTACACACCCTTCGACTAACGGGATTTCTACACATATTCTCTTTGAAGACCTCAATTTTCTATTGAGTGGATGAGGTCAAGATGAAAAAGGCAACGATCCGAAAAAGAATGCCATTGTATCTAACATATCGCACTCAAAGACGTAAAAAAACATTTCCCAAAAAATATTCCCTCAATCTTTAAAACAGATTGATCACATTATGAAAACAACGGTCAGCAACGATAATGATTTACACATGGGCAATGCCCTTTGACATATCGATCACAGATCAGAAATCAGGACAAGCAGATTTCAGCGAACGTATACAACGGACCACACGATCCGAGACCATTAGTCAAGTGGGACGCCCAGTCGGACCGAAGAACATATTTCGACATAGTGGGCAGGCCGGATTACGGCTGGTAGTGAACCAGCGATACATGCATGCGTAGTGGAACAACTTGCGACATGTGTGACACTGCATTTTGGGCAGACTGAAATTGGTGTTATGCACAACAGAATAGCAGATAGCACATTCGCTCACGCCTTCAAACTTTTTACGAACGTTGCGCTGCCACAAATCGATGCCGTCTAAAATGGACCCATTCTGAAACAGAGAATAGAGAGAAAGGGACAAATGCAACATCGACTTTCAGTAGCAAAATGTGTGAAAATTTTGAATAAGAAATCAGGAATATGCTATTTCGTTAAGACCAGATGGCCAGCAACTGTTCCCATATCAATCTGATAACAGATTATTGGAAATCAGTCAGTTGACAAGTGTACAACATAATCCAATCGGAAAATTTTAATGCCCGACAAACACGACCAACCGCTGATTCCACTCTCGATCAGGTCATCAATCAGTGAGTACATTCGACCAGACATGAAGCATCGTCTCCGAGACTTTCTATCCATGGTATGTAAGACCTGTATCACCTTCGATCAACTGACCTCGAAAGTTTGTTCAATGAAACACACGTTGTCTGCACCAATCTAACCTTTGAAAAACATGTAACCATCAAGCTCACTTGCGTTTTTACACGATGAGAACAGTAAACGTAACCAACCTTTAGAAAGCTCGTTGTCTTAGTGATTCAGGTGTGATAATACGGTTCACTCAGTTGTTCGCCAGTGGCCTGGGCAAAATGATGCTTGCTTGCAGGGATGCCACAGTATTTATATACATAACGATATGCACATGTGTCTACTATGTAACCTCCGAGGTACAGTAAGAATCAGCAAGTGGCAGTCATTTTGCACTTTACTGATCAACGATGACCACGACTATCACGGATCTGATTAAAACGGCTAGTGATCAATTTCCTTGCTATTTGCTTCTTAACCGCCGTCGGAGAGACTGAATTCTTTCAAATTGGTCTTGTCAACCATATACACTGCAGGGTAATCAACACGAGTGCAATTAGTGAGTCGGACCTGAGAAATTCAAAAATTTCATTGAGGTCATGCAAACTGATAAAGTGTAAACAGACAGAATCAAATGAAGCATGAAAACAAAACAAAAACCGGTCCAAATCACGTTCAAAAAACCTCCATCCGGTGAGCCTAAACAAGGACAAAGTTGGCCGTAGCCAGCGCAAACTGATCGTCCGAAGTAGACTGAGTCTACTCACATGAATGGAGTGTGAACAAGACACAAATTACACCAATAAAAAACTAGTGACTGAGCGGATGACAGTTTTGGCTCAAAACAAGAAAGGTCGTGGGTTCGCACTTCGTTCAGATTATCCCCATTTGATAAGTCCAAACAAGGACGAAACAGGTAGTTAGTTTGAGAGTGCACACTAGGAAACAGCAGCAGGTTAATCTAACAAGATCGAAACCTGGCAGCCATTCAGCTGTCCACCGCTAGACCTAATAAACTAATTCAAAGATAGTAAGACAATCTTGGCCGAAGTAAACGCTGTCTTGATGACCGTCCGTACACATATGCGCGTGCTAAACGATCGGAGTTACGTTGAAGACGAGTAACCTGTTAATGATCGTGAACACCATCGGATCGTTCTACGTGAACACCTGGCGATTGAACTTCGTCGATAGTCTCAGAAACAAGGGTCGTGCCTTCTAGAGAACTAGATCACGCCCCGAGATTACTATTGTTTGGGAATGTCAAGTCCAACACGTCCAATTTTTTTTTACTGGGAACAATTTACAATCCCAGTGCAAAAGCAGGGTTTTGTTCAGCTTTTACGGTCGATCATTAAAATCGGTCGTTACATCAGTCCGGAAGTCCGAAATCTCTGAAGCGAGTCAGCTGGTAGATGGAGAGAAGTGAATATGGGTAGTTCCGTGAAGTTGTGGAACTAATCTTTCTGCCAGAGTGCAAACCGTACTAATCCAGCTGTCTGTCGCTGATTCGAACAGGCTCAGTCAAATATGCTGCATTTACGATTGAACATCTGCTTGTACGACCGTCATAGTATGTGCCTCCCAGATACTTCAGAATACGCACTCTATGAAGAAGCAGACGCAAGCTTGGCAATCGGCCCGCAGTAACAATATTAGCTGATCGCAATCAGTACGGAATTGGTGAAAAAGAACAAAATGAAACATCAGACCTTATCGCCCGTTTTTTTGTCAACTGGTTTGTTTTCCCACCTCGAACACCGATAAGCAGTTATGGATTAACTGAACGTCACTCACAGTTGACAACGGGTTTGGTATTCGAACAACTCTACATCTTGAGTCCAGTCGAAGGGCGTTAGACTCGATTAACTGAATGACGAGAACGTTATTCACAGGCGGACGCGGCTAGACGTTTAGATGTGGTAGTCCATCTGCGTCTAAACTGAGGTCAATGGTACTTTGGTCAACAATTTCCTTATAAAATGACGGGCCGGAATATTTAAATAACGTTCGTAGCAAAGGTAGTTATAACTAACAAGCTTTAAAAAGACTGAAACTTAGATCTTCTCGAAAGGATCTGCTTGGAAAGTCTATCCGAATGCGAAAGCTCCGATCAACAACGAGCGGTGTTCAATTTGTACCAGCTGAATCACCGTCTGCCTATCAGTAATCGTGCCAAGCAAGTTTAAAGAATTTTGTGATTTCAACCTGAGGTTATTAGAAAAATCCTTGAGGGAATATCAGCGTACTCACACGACAATTTGAAAGTGTTATGCGTTTCCGCCCACGTGGACCGATTGTACTCTTTTGGCTCGTCAATAAGAAACCAACGTAGTAGTCTATGAAACATAAAATGGCAGTGCGAAAAAGCACCGTACGGAATGGAAAGTGGCACTTAGGAAGCAAATTATAACGGGAATATGTATTCCCGTTGTGGTTAGTGAAGATATTCGTTCGCTGCTCGGGAAGATAGTAGACCTAACTATCATTATTCAACGACCAGAACATGAACATTTGGAAATAATTATATCGCATGAGACCTGGCTGCATCCGGATGTTGAGAATGACGTTGTTCAAATTGACGGCTTCTCGTTCTTTTGAGTGGGCTATCAAGTATGTTAAGCAAATCGCCGGGGTATGATCGCCTACATAAAACAGTTATGGTACTAAGCAATAGTGCTAAATAAGCTACAATACTATGAAATGCAAACCCCGGTATCTGAGTGCATATCGCCCCTTTGTACTTGCGAATATTGATCTACATCCTGCTTGCACCACTTCAAAGATAGAGGCATTAACTGACGTTTTTCTAACTGCTGTTTTTGTATATCTGGACTTTTCTTTGTGCATTTTCTCAAGTGATTTTAATCGATTCGAAGCCGGCTCCGTTACAACACTCGGTTTACGGAATATTTCTATTTTCATTGCCAGAATGGAAGCCCAATTTGATCTAACTTTTGTCAATAATCCTAAATTCTTTTCACTAGCAAGCGTTTGCTACTGAGTGGTTCAGTTCACACAGTTGTTGGGCTTTCTATAATTGTTTACAGTGAAACTCACCATCGGCAATCAACTCATTGCATGGATGACAATCGACAGTTTTCTTGAAAGACAGACTAAAGATAATGCTTTCTATAACAAATTTCGGCTTCTTTTTTTCATCCCCATCCTTCTGTCCGTTGTGACTAAATGATCAGTTATTTGAACTTTTGTTTCAACGTCTGTTGCCTCTGGGAGACACTTTTCGTATGCGCTGATAGATTTTTATCCCATTTCAAGAAACCTCTTCGAATGAAGAAAGAAAGGGCTATACAATGATGAAAATACTTTCGTCAGCAACCAAAAATAAATTACGTCGCATTACCGTATTGCACATTCATACATTGTCCGGCAACACAAGCTACCACGAAACCTTGAAGGCAATGAATGGCGTCAGCGGCTTTATACAAAAATCCTCTTACGATATTGAAGAATTATACCGTCATTTTGGAAGTTTATTAAACATCCTTTCACTTTCCGTAAGTGTATCGATACCTTCGACTGACAATTCCTTCTTTATTAAACACATGGCTGTCTATAAAGAAAGGATATAACTGAAGGCAGAATAATCAGATGGATTGATGCCAGTTATGGTCAGGGCATGCTGAACTGTTTGCTACTTCTTTTGCACATACATTCACAGAATGCATCACAGCTGGAGAACTGTTGACATCAAAGAAAGACTCATCGAGATTTCCAGCAACTGCATGAGCCTCGGTTTTTGAGAAGCTTCCTCATGAACGTCCAGTGTTGCAGAATAACTACACTGATCCACATCAGTTTGCGAGTCTTCAGTTCCAGTCCATCATTGATACACTGTCCTGTCTTGTCAACTCAATTTTGTCATCTCTAGAGGGCAAAAGTAGAACAGTCCACTTCAGTCTCCTCGACTATAGCAATGCTTTAAAACGCATTAACAGATATTCTGTTCCGTTACCCTAAAGAATACGAAATTCAGCCATCATTTATAATGTCGTTAAGAGATTATTGTTCGAATCATTCCCAGTTTGCTAGTTTGAATGGTCCAGCAAGTTCCCCACTAATCACGAATTCGGGAGTTCACCAGGGCACAATTGTTTCTCCACTTTTGTTTCCCTTTAGGTGAGCTTCATACCCATTCCCAAAAATTCGGTTTTGCTAAAGTATGCAGAATATGTGGCCTCTGAAGTTCAACATCCAGAAACCTCCTTCTCCTCCGCTCTTCCAAATTGGCCAACGTACACTTCTTATCTCTGAATACGACTTTCCAAAAAAAACTACTAACAAATTCATGAATACAAATTCCTCCCTAGGTCTTAAGTTGTTAAGTATTTGGGTATCACGATATCACAACCTGAAGTAGTTTCTTCAGGCTAACAGTGTTTTTACCGAAGTGGAAGATTCACCTTTTATGGTTCAAGTCATTTTCAACCACGTATAATCTAATGTTCCATTTTGTGAATGCATATGTGCTTCCCTTTGGCCACACTGTTGTCTGATAGTTTTTTTTGTTTTCTAACCGAAGATGTTTAATTTATTCTCACAAACATGAGACACTTGTTCAACAGTAGCGATATACTGCGTTAAGGTCTAATTTACCCAATAGCGGTTCGACGTTTTGAAGCATGTAAGTCACGTGTTCCCAAAATTATGTCCCATCCTCTTCATTCAAACATAATATATACTCCCATCCAATCGCTTCCTATCATCCATCGCTAACACTGATAGCGTTCTTCAAGCAGCTATACTCATTTAGTATATACAATATTCGTCTGTAAAAGAATATTTTTTTAAATATGCCGATGATGTGGTCTTGAGCTGTACACGTCCACTTAACATCACAGTTATACCACACTTTAAGATAACCTAGCTTAGTTACAGTACTTCACGTCATTTTATAACCAACAGCAACTACTTGGAAGCCTAATGAGGTCGCTTAACGGTCAAGGATAAGTGTATAGGGTCTACAATAGACCTCGAACGGTCAATCTCGGTTTCGGACATCGAATCAGCAGAGATTTAACCAGTTGCAACAGAAGTGAACTATGATTACATAACACATTCGTGAAGCAATTAGATGGATTTATTTCGTTCCCTCTGTTCAGTAAATGATGGGTTATCGATAACGTGAGTCAAACTTTTGATTCGCTGTTATGAAGTCTGTCTAGTTAGCGACTTGAAAATATATGCTGCTACTCGAACGATTGAATTCTTTGTGACTTTCTCCAGATGGTAGGCATCACAGCTACATTTAAATTGGTAGAAACAATAAAGAGTGTCGGAAATTGACACAAACGAAATCGATTGTGTGGCAGTGGCTAGTAATCGCAGGGAGACGGCACAATACGTTTGACTGCTGCGTTTAATTTCCTACAGGTCCGCGCAGTCAAGCGAACGCATTACGCTACTTCTTTTCAATTAACAGCATCCATACAATGGACATCACTGTCGCTTGCCGAGACGTTCAAGCCAATTCTTGAAGGTTCTCATTGTATCTGTTGATTGGAGGACAGCTACGGTGTTCACCCTTTGGGAATTACTGAGAAAAAATTAAACCATTCGAGTGGCAGATATTCCCAATTGGCTAAGTAAACAAATTTCACGTCAGAGGACGGAAACTTTAGCCAGTATCACCGATCCCCAGTTCCTTAAATGAAAGCGGAAACAGTACAGATCATCATCATCATAGCAGCCATGAGCCTGACCAAAAGGTATTGTGGCTCGGGCCGCCGTTCACCTCAACAGTGACGTAGAATATCCTAGAAGAAAACGTTACTGAGGAAGCTAAAAATTAATGAGAAGACTAAAAGGAAGAGTTAGAAATGGTATGGATACAGGGACGCCATTGACTGCGACACATTGCCATCTCGGATAGCGTCTCTAACCAGCGGTTTCAGTTATCACGAGGACCCCAGTCAGAAAGACGACACCTACCAACTTTGCTCAGTGAAGCAGTCAAGGTCTTCATATTTCGTGACCACGTTGTTGATTGCTCAACACACGATTTTACCCAACTGTTGGTGACCTCAGTATATAGTGCTCGATACGGTAAACGATCAGATAACATACGAAGTACGTGACGCAACCATCGCAAGCTGTGCAACGTAATAAGTTGACCAATTGATCGCGCATCCCAAGCGTTCCGAAATACGCGCCGGCGAACGGCCACAATGCTCACGCGATCAGATCGGTCTAATTGGTTCATAGTGTAGCGAAAAGTCGTTCAATAAAGCAAGATCTTTAATGTCCGACTCGTGTATTCTCACACCACACGCGCGCTCGCGTTTATGAACCAACATTCCAGTCCACAACGCAGCGTCAGCTTCTACTTGCACGTCGCGTGCACTTCTGCTTGGTTTTGTGCGTGTCACTGCCGCTTTCTGTCGTGTGCTTTTTTGCCCGTTATTTCTTGCCGGTTGGTCTGATATTGTCTAGTGATGGTTCGTCCGGTCGACCGTGCTGTCCGAAATCTATCCGCCGTCAATAGTGACCATCTCACCACGGCATGGAGAGAATCCAATGAGTGTTGGAATAATCGTGCGTCCGATTTCGTCAACCATCACAATGACCCTGTAACTTAATTACGGTCCACATCTGTTGAAGCCGTTCCAAACACCACTGATCACTCATTCTAAACCGAGCATGCATATTCAAAAGCAAATTAACGTAACACTGAAGTTGCCTCGGTTTTGCATGAAAACCAGTGGCTATTAAATTATAGGGGACACTGGACTGTATCGGTTTCCGTCGAAGAATATCGCACTGCACTTCACTAAATATCAGGATGCAGCTAATGATTTTGGCAGGATCGCGCCCGCAATGAATTGCTAGTCACATACACATACCTACTTTAAATTACACATGTGTTGCAGTCGAACATAGCGGCAATAAACAGTCCACTAAACGAAGTGAACACTTTCAAAAGCTTCGCCTTCCAGAGATGTTGTCCACAATTTGACATTTTGTGTACATCCGTAAATGTAATGAAACCATTTTGTTTATTGTCATAATGTCCCTCACCGGTTGTGTGCCGACCTTTTTGCACACAAGTGTTCATCTGACACAGCTCGGTTCACTATGTCTAAACATGACGCAGCCAGTGACAAAGTTTCTCACAATACTTCATAAATCTTCCCACGCACTACATACCGCATTCAGTAAACGCAATTTCGTTTCACAAGCTTAACACCTGTTTAATGCACTCTTGAAAAGACTGGCTACACAGGAGGCGCCAGTTCTGCTTTACGTGCCCCACAATGTTTGCTTAGTTGTTTGTGGTAAGGCAAAGTCTGTTGACATAATCGTACATCTTTTTAAACAAATCGCCACTTTATTTATTTGTTGTGAAGGTACGGAATGGAAAATTAATCCACCGGGAGCAATGAAGCTCGTTTCGGCATGATTCAAATGACTGGACGAAATTAACTGCAGCCTACTATGTATCGGGACTAGAAATCGGACGTCTAAGTCTGACCCGTTTGAACACGACACTGGCCGTTTCATATAACAGCCAAACATTCAGATAACTAAGTGCATAGAACGGAGAACAAATCAGGGTCACTGGTTATGGAAGGCAAACAACATTGACCTTACAGAGCAAATTACACACAGTGTATCGAACCAGTGTCTGCAAGGTCGTGTGTGTGAAATGTGGTTCAGACAAAGATGTTTGTCATACATAACTAATCTACAACAAGAGTGGAATTCAAGTCTGGAAACAGGTATTGATTTATTATCATTCACCGGTGCTTGGAACAAGCTGATACAAGATGAGGACCGGTTAAACTACAAACGTGTATTATGTGAAGTATGACAGAAATCTACAAAGGCAACTTAATGCCACAAGCCTCTGCGAAAACATGGGCATGCCCTCGAAAGAAAGCAATACGAAAGGCGAGGAAGATGCCACTGAAGTAGGTTTAAGATAGTGTGTACACAAGTGGATGAGCGAGTACAGTTTTCAATTCGGTCACCGCAGACTCCATATCTGGTATTCGCTTTGTCAGACCAAACCGATAGCGGGAAATCGTTCACAAATGCACAGAAAGATATGCTGTTCTAAACTTAGATTCACAAACTGGCATTTTGTTTAATTCAGACAGAACAGAGCAGTATCGGAAAAATGTTCGGTTGCCGGAAAAAGGGAATGTACAATAGCACTTCTTTTCGAAAGGGGCCGACTGGAAAGTTTATGGGAATGCGACAGCTGCGATCAATTGGGGGTAATGTTCAATCTACATGAAAACCAAAATCCCCTACAACTCAGCAGAAATGTAAAATGTCGATATATGATTCCGTTTGCTCTCTAAACATCGGAAATATGATTCATTCGCAACGAGCACAGTTTCCGTTTGTCATCCTACATCAAGTGGGGTGATTGTGTGAACACGGCCGTTAGCTTGTACATCTTCCGGAAAACCCCTAGATAGATTGCCTGGTTATGCATTTCATATAGCAACGGAACACCGACAGAACCAAAGCCATCCACGGTTATAAAAAAACTGAGGCACACAGGTCATTAAGACTTTGATGATCGATCAGATGAGTAGAGGCCGCCTGTCACATCTGGTATGGCCGTACACAGTGGCTAAGGATATGACCAGCAACTCTTTCAATTGATCTATTTTCCCCAGCATTTCAGATTTCTCCTCATTGCCATTAGGGCAAACGATGGCGCTGTGAACATCAGTAACATCCAGTCAGGCTTAAGGATGAATAGGCACGCAATATGCTATGGTGTTTGGAAGCATGGAAGTCGCTAAACTGTGAATTACAGCAATGGTGATATCAGTTGTAAACGATAGAAAGTAGCGACAACAGCAATAGAAATAACAACCACAACGCTTGGCAAGTAGTAATCTAGGATGCGGATTGACCGTAGTGTACAGATTCATTGCAGATTCTAGCCTGGTACACCGCAAAAAAAAGCATGAGAACAATGAAGTTTCGCTTGCTGATTAGAAATCTTGTCAATTTAAATGTGAGTAATATACACTGTACAGTTACTAAAAGCCCCGACTACTTATCTATAGCCAAAACCTTATTTAGCAGGTCGAAAGAAGTCGGTGATTTTAACTTAAATGACAAGTCCAAATTGTACGGCCATCGGTTCAGACTAACAGTACCGTTAATGTCTCCGTGTGATGAAAAGACAATCCGACCATTAATCACATGCAATTGTGGTTGAACTTGCAGGTGAGATAATTCGGTTTTGCCCAATGCGAGTTCAATACGGTGGTGGTCAACATGCACATTTTCTAAAAATAAGGACACAAAGCTCGAGTTTACAGTGTTCCTAGTTACTGTGGATCAGACAACCGGTTTACCTGAGCTGCGACAAGTTGCGATCACATGTAGGTAGTGTTCAGTTTGCACATCATCATCATCATCATAGACAGCAACACATCAGTAGTTCACAATGATACTTAACTGCCACAAGCAGTATCAGAAAGAGTTCAAAAAAACGGCAAGATTTGTGAGATATGTGCACGCAAGCACATAACCGAGAGTGAGAGAGAGACAAACCTGGTTGTTAATAAACACTGACAGTTGGACACTCCACGCATGCCATTGTTGGGTGCTAACTGCAACACCACGTCCACACTTGACAGTCGCCAAACCAAGCGGATAATTGACCGGCAATTGGATTAGCATTTCCATCGAATGTTCATCGGTTACTTGATAGGTAGCGACCACCTGTGCGATGACAGGGAAAGAAAGAAAATCAGGGTGATGAGATGTATGGCTGGTGGATCGTGGAATGGGGACAGGATGAAAATTTGCACCCAAGCACTTAGATATGCCTGTGTACTGTATGTTGCTACCACTATGACTAGGTTGACCGATTCAACTGCGTTCGGAAAGAGTGGTATTGGATATTTATAAATATACCGCCGTTCAAACCTGCCCGGGGTAACATACCGCACAGTATGATTGCACGTTTCAGGAACTGTCCTGTTAACATTAGGTTCACGAGCTTGTGTTCCCAGAACGGATACTGACAAGCACCAAAGCATAATAATGTTTGTGTAAACAGCACAGTTTAGATCAGCATAATGATAACTAATCCAGAAGTAAGCAGAATGGTTATTCTGTCTTGTCTCAAAGCGATCGGGCGCGATGCGAACGCGAGTGAGTGTTTATAAACGGTGATATGGTCGCTTTATGACAACATGGATGATGGTTCAAATTCCCGTCGAGGTAAAAAGGTGCACAACACATGAGCTATAATAGGAGTGAAATCGGAGTCTCATTTTTGAAAGGGGCTAGTTGAAGAGTTTGTGAGAGCAAAAAGTTGTCAACAAAATGTGAGCGGTGATCAAATAACATTAAAACAGATGTGTTCAATGTATACCAAAACCAGCATCCTTATGATTTACGCCTAAAAATATGCCTGACACACACTCAATCCATGGGTTGATCAGTGTCGCCATGACAGTATAACGCCTACACTTGGTGATTGGCTCGCCACTAGAACCTGTGAAGGGCTGTCACACTTTTTCTTTAGAAATGTCGTGGGATCTAACCGACACCTAAGCGGTTGGTCTTCGTCTAATTTTCACTCCAAGTACTCAGTAGCCAAAAAAGCGCATTGGTTGCATGGTGTCCCAGAAATTCGCGAAACGTCTGAACTTAATGTGCAAGTGTGCTACTGCACTGGAAATTCCTTTCACTCATCCACGGAAGGCATTCAAGAGGGAATTCACAGTATAGATGACCATCAACATACCATCCAATTGCAACCCTGATGTATGTTGACTCCGCTGTGTTGAACTGTGCCCCTATCATTAACTCGTCACCATATTTTGATTTTCAAACACAGTACCTTCATAAGAAATCAATTTTGCAAACAGCTGTTTTCGGTAATTCTCATCAGGCTATTACAATCACACAGGGTAAGTGCGAATTATATATGAAAATTATAACGTGTCAAATAGGTCATCAAAAAAATCACAAACCCTCCATCTTCCCTGGCCAATCATTCCACATCCACTTGAAACCCGCGCAAGCGTGAACCACTGGACAATGATGAACGCATGTCTCATGACAGGCCTGTGTAACACTCCAACACATTCACCAACATTCCCACCCTCCCCCAGTAGACTGTGATCCGTACCACTCCTGTGATTTTTTTGATTACCTATTTGACACGTTATAATTTTCATATATAATTCGCACTTACCCTATGTAATTGTAATAGCCTGATGAGAATTAAGGAAAATAGCTGTTTGCAAAATTGACTTCTTATGAATTCTACGGGAATCTGGAGAGGATTGAAACGATCAAAAAACAGTGCCTTCAATCAGACTTTGACAAGGAAGACATTGGTTCGCCAACCCGCGTAACTCTACCCTACTGAGCATTCCTTCAAACACACCTCCTCGTTTCCCACCCCAGAAGAAGGTTTTGGCTGGATTAGAGAAAGAGAACACAAATGGACCGCTTGACACAAGGACCATGTGCATCGATTCTGCAAGAACTGAAGTTAGATTTCGCCGAGTTTGGCGACGGACCATCTATCACTTCCAGCATTTCTCTAGAGCAGTCTTCCATTAGCCCGAAGTCTTTCACAGGCGTTAGACTTTCTATTCCCTTTGGTCCATCGGATAACTGATTATTTTGACGCAGTTAGACGTCGGGGAGTATCATGAGCAGAGTTTATTGTTTCTCACATTCCAGCAATTCAGCGACCTTGCGTGATTCATCATGCCGGTTTCTACGTAATGATGATTGAAACACCATGTAGAACCTTGCTTACAACCAGGATAACAGATCTGACCTATTAAGACTGACGATGATTCTGATCTACCTGTAAGTTGTGAACACGCACAGGCCATCTCTTTCAGGTGTTGGGATATTCACAGAGCTTGGCATCTAGGTTTGAGCGTTAAAGTATATACGCTGAAGCACTTACGCACTGAAGATGTGAACTCGTTTGGTGATCAACCGTTTGCAAACTAAATGTCAAGCTCGGTGAACATCTCAATACCTAAATTCTCAACTTGAGCTGCGAACATCGCCACTGTTTTCAACTATCATAAACCGTCTGTTGCTCGAAGACTGGACTGAAAACAATCTGAAAAGACTACCTATCTAGAAGACTATCTAAAAGGACTGTGCAAAACAGATCTATATCGCACAGTTTTTTAAGAATAAACGAACGTACACTCAACATGATGACTTATGGAGGCTGTAGTTTTTGGTGATCAATATAGCTTACACAAAAATCCGAGTCTGATGAACACAAAAAGCAGGAGCTTAGTTGTGGAAGACTCTTACCAGTTAGATGACGATGTAAAACAACATATGGAGGAAATTGTGATGCTCATACTCACTTCTCTAGACAAAGGTCGGCTTCTGATATTCATTGATCCAATCTCGGTCGAACTCGTCAGGAAATCAAACCACCCTTTTGAAATATGGTCACTTTGCTTGAGTTGCCGTAAATGAGCCCTGTACTGAACGAGAACCACCTCGTCGCGGGCAAGGCCTGTAGAAAAATGTCGAGAGACCAGTGTATCAATTGCAATGGCGAGCTGACGCAAACGTCCAGGTTTACAGGACGCCAACGGGCTAATCACTAGTGGAGCCGGGAGGGGATCAGGGGAAGATGACGGATCGTTCAGACGGATGCACCAACGGCGAAAAAGCGCTGGAGCCTCGGCCAGAAAACGACGGAACAGGCGAACTGATAAATGGCTAATGTCACGAACCAGCCTGCGTCCAGGAAGGCCAAGTAATGGATCGTCCGGACCGAACGCATCGCGCCAATCCTGATCATCGCCAGAGGTCAGAGGTGTGGCCAATCGCATCGAACGACGTTGGCGTGCAGCAGCAAACAACGACAATGCGGCGATTAAGTCCGTCCTAGTAGAAGACACTGGCAGCCGGAGGCGTTCATCTGGTTCTAAGCGACAAGGAATGCTGGCAAAGGTTTCCAAGTTACTCGGGGGTGGCAAAAGCAAGCCAAGACACAACATTAGTCGATCGAAAAGGGCTGCGGAAGATCCCAGGAGCGCGCGTTGCAATCGAGCTCGAGCTTGAGGTCCGGCAGAAGTGAACAGAGTGAGTATGGCATCCCAAGCCAGCAGATACCGCAAAATGGATTGATGCGCTACGCAATTAAGAGTCCAACCATGCTGTAGGGAAAAATCGACCAAATAGGACAACACACGTGATCCCCGGCCCCAATGAGCCATACCAATTTCAGAAGTCAAATCCTGCTCCAGTTCGGCCGGCAGCGGGCCATATAGAGCAGACAGCCAGGAGGTAGGCAAGCGATGGATGAGAAAATTACTCAGGCTCAATGTTTTTCCGGACGCCGGCCTATGAGTATATGTACACACGAGTCGGTTGAGGAGGATGTGGCCTAATAACTGTCCCGATTGAGTGGGAGATGCACTGAGAAGACGACAAGCCAAATCAAAACTGGCACGTAAACCTGGAGTGAGTTCACTGACACTGCCCGTTCTGGTGCGAATCAGTTGTGAAGTACGCACGATGCCAAAATGATCGATGCTGAAGTCGACCAGATATTCGAGTACCAGTTGAGGTTGATCCGTCAGAAGGCGCACAAGATCACGTGAAGAACAGGTAGCAAATGCAGCACAAAACGCCTGTAGATGCACCGGCGTTTCCGCAATGCTGACTGAACCCGAAGAAGGTAAGCAAGATTTGAAGAGTAGAGGCAGCATGGATGAGTAGAGATGTGCAGCGAAAAAATTATCCCAATCGGTGCGAATGGCTAGAGGAACTCGGCCTCGTCGTGGAAGAACAATATTCTGGTTGAAAACATCATTCTCGTTATCCGCACCCTCTACATCCACATCAGGTAGCACAACTTCATGCTCTTCGTCGATTTCATCGAAACCATCTAGCAGATTTGTTTCAGACGCATCGCCGACCTCAGATATAGGTTTTTCTGTATCTTCGGATTCATCTTCCTCTACCGCAATATCATCAGCATCATTGAGTTCAACATCGTCGGCTTCCGCATCAAGATCATCATCCCATTCATCCCCAGCACTCGACTTGTCTACTTCCGGCGGTTTGAACCTCAAAGAGGAAAGCAGGAACAAATCTAACCCAACTGGGGCAGTACTCCTGTCTACGAAAACACTTCCCAAGGCTGCAGCAGCACGAAACGCCCTGAAACTCAAGAGGTTCCATTGGCCCAGCTCAGAATCAGGGGCAGGTGATTTTTCTACAACATTGCAAATCCAGCTAACAATCAAACAAAGCATAAAATCCCACTGTGACCGAGTTAACGAGGGGCGAAGTTGTTGCAAACGCAAACTCAACTGGATCAAGCCGAGTTGGTGGGTCACACTACTTTTATCTGATCGTCTGTTAGAATGCCATTGCCACGGCTGCCATAACAATAGGAGGGACTCGAAAAAACTCATTGCAGCCAAACTTGCGTGAAAACCAGACTGGGATGTCCATAAACGTGATTTGGCTTCCCCTTCGCCAGCCTCACCGATTTCGGTCAGCCATTTATGATAGTCCTCCGTTAGAACAGACAGGAAAGTAGACACGTAAATGGGAGTGACCACGCGAATGCTAGTCAAACTGGAGCACAATTCCAAGATTCGCGAGGCCTTTTCATATTCGTAAGTGGGATCGGCTGGGTTCGGATTGTGATCTGCAGGCTCTAACGATAGGCTCTTTAAGCGACCCAGCAATTCCTGCCTGGGCAAACAGCGACGCACGATGCCGGCAGGCAGACATAATTCAACTAGTCGATGGAATTCAATCGTGTCAGACAGCCCAGGGGCTGACAATAAATTCTGCTCAACCCAAGAGACGTCCAATTCGTCCGTACAACTAGCGATACGAGTAAATGGATGTGGCCAATTGTTAGGATGTACCGTGCGAACTCGGTTGAGCAACACCGCATTTAAGACAGAGTTGGTCCAGCAGCGAACACGCGGATCTGCATCATACAGTAGAACGGACGGATCACGAACTGTCATTAAGTTGAGCAATTCAGCCAAAGTTAGATGGTTTGTCGCGTCATGCCATAGACGACCGTAGTCACATCGCAGTGACTCGGATGCCTGACCGAAAGCGGATCGAGCTGGCTCCGAAGTGAATGTGCTCACGTCGGTTTCAGTTACCTCATCGGTTCGTGTTGGAATTGGCCAACCAAATTCTAGACACGAGTCCCACGGCTCCGGAAACCCGCACAACCAAGCACGTAGCAGACCGACACAATGAAGGTAGTTCATATACTCATCCTGATGTGGCTTTAAATCTGCAGGTAAGTTCAGACACATGCCAAACTGATGCAGTCGAAATGCCTTTCCCAGCAGGGATAACCTAATCAAACATCCAAACCCCGGTAGTAAAGACCGTGAAGGGGGGAGGAGTGAACCGTGTGAAGGCAGATTATCTCTGACGGATGCTACAACAATTCGTTTAATACTCGTGGATAACTGAACCAACCAGCGTGTGGCCAAAGAGCGGTGTGGGCAACCTGATTTTACAATTTCCATAAATCGGATCAAGCTAGCAGGCACATAAGACAACTGACAAACAGTTCGGAAAACGAGTTCGTAAAGTGAAAGAATCGTGTTTTCACTTGGTTGATTGGAGCTCATTTCCGGTGCATAATATGACAATAACAATTGTTCCACGCGACGAATGAGGTCCGGCAAGTGTTCATCAAGTTGAGGGTCTGTTTGCATCTTTGAGTTCTCAAGGATGAACGACGCAAGCGAAGATTCCGGTTTTAGGACGCTGGCAACGAGGGCAAAATGCTCAAATGAATAGAGGGCAAACAGCACTTGGGTTAGCTGATAGTACCAATGACTGAGTAAATCTGCGTTGGAAGCTGAAACGAATCTCACAGGACTGATCGCCTTAATTAGAACGAGCAAAGCAGAAGTCAAGTTTCGAAGTAACTGAGGTGGTACATCATAGATGAGCACTGCATGAGTATCCGGCCGGTGATATGTGTTCAAACAGTTAGTAAGAATGTCCAAAAGCGACGCGCGAAGTTGTTCCAAATGAACGCTTTTCAATGCCGATGCAGCGAAGATTTGAGACAAGATGTCGGAAAAGTTCGACAGTGCCGATTGCCGATTCTTGGGATTTTCCTCCGTCAATAGTCGTGTAAGCCAGTGTTTCGACAAACTAGAACATAAGGTGACGAAGTGTTCACAGAACCGATTCCCAACAGATGGTAAAACATCTAAAAGAGCGGGAAGCAAATAACGCACGAAACGCGAACAGGTTGTATCCGGAGGAGATGGTAAATCCGCAAATGTACCCACGGGACACCAAGCTTTGACCAAACCATGAACGGCGGCACGTGACCAACAGCTTACGTGGACATCTTCCGGAAGGTTAGGCAGAATGACGGTGAACAGCTTTTCGCCCAGAGACGATGTAGAACATGGTTCTAGATCCTCGGGCAAATAACCATTGACACAAAAGTAGGTAACGTAGAGACAACTAATTAGAGTCGACGGTAAGGATTTTTCATCAAGTTTGGCTTGTACTTGTTTGGAAATATCGCCCAAAAGTAGAACACACCATTCACACTGCACGACCAACCGGTCAAATTCCGACAGTGGTGCAATAACTTGATCACCCAAAATTGGTGGGATCGTTTTAGATGTTTCAAAACGACCACTGATTGCCAAATGATCTACGAACTGTATCAAGCGCAGAGGATCCAACAGTCCGAATCGAAAGTGATCTCCGATTACTGTGGAGTCGGGGAGAGGAGAGTTAACTGAACCATCGGACATCCACACCAACAATTCACGACGAATCCACTGGAACAATACGGATTTGGAAGTCAGATGTGATCGTCCCAAATTTGCGCAAAATCGGGCGACCTGCGGAAAGGGGAAGCAAGAAAGACAAATACGATATCAACTAGACAGAACTCACCGCCTTTTCAGTTCACCTAATTCATAAAAATAAAAATGAACAGCACGAATAAACTGTTCGGCAGGGCAGGAAAAGAAAATCTAGTTGGGTTCTTGTCCCCCAACACCGCATCATCTGCACACCTGGTTATGGATCTAGCAATGTGTCAAAATGTCTTCCAGAAGCCAGGAGAAACATGAGAGGTATGTTCTCTTGGCGATGTCTAGAGTTTAAGGGTCCGAATGGCAAGAAAGAAGAGAACAAAAAAATCGTCTTTTCAAATCCGCCTTTAAAAGGTGTCCGTAGTCGAAAATTTCACCACATCTTGTGAATGCGTTACGTTTGTTACTTTTCAACTTGGAATACTGCTGAGCTTGCCTACAATCATACCCTAACCCAATGTCAGTGGCAGTTAAGCATCAGTGTGAACCACTGATGTATTGCTGTCTATGATGATAATGATGAACCCAATGTCATCTCACTCACGTAATGCACATCAACTCACTTGCAATTACTCGAATGTAAGTAGGACAGATAGGCACTTGTGACGGAGTATACGCTCTGGTAGCTGACGCATACAACGAAATAGCAGAAAAGAACAACAGTGTGAGCTAGAAACACAACGCTCACCATAAGCCATATTACGGAAGCCGTTTAAGTGGTTGATCAGAGTAGTTGATCAGCTCGTTCAATGTGTAGTCGCATAATCCGAATGAAAAACAACAATTCTAATCAGCAATTAATGCCCGCCCTGTTTATGCTCAAAACGTTGCCTCAAGCAGTTGATCTACCGTGAATCCAACAATATTCCTAATAGTAAGCGGAGTTCAAGCGTGTAGGTTTCTATTGTTATTTTTACCCGTGCATTGTGAATAATAAATTGCCTTACGCTCGTGATCGAAGGGCGTAAATGAAGGGTAGAAATCACATAATAATCATATTATTTTGTTAAGACATAAACAGGCGACGTACTGTAAAACATTCTAGTTACCTTTGACAATCAGGTGGGTTAGGAACCCAGCTGATCAGGGTACCTGAGTATGATCATATCCTTCTATAAGCTACTTTTCTGCAAAAGGGAGTTTTGTAATATACATGATTGGGATCAGGTAGCATGGTGCTGAGAAAGAGGCGGCCTACGAAAATGCAACAAAACTCTTCGTCCTCTAGCCACAATGCTACGAGGGCCAAACATACTGCTTGTAGAATGCGTTTGCGATGCAAGAAGAATGACGGCCCGTAATTTCGTCGCTCACTTCTCTCATTGCAAACAGCTGCGTACACCGTGGCCTTTTATCCACAAACGTGTACTTTCCGATATGCATATTTTGATACCTTAGTCTCAGAAAGTCAGTTCGTTGAGACTTTGAACCGCAATTCACCACACCGGACATGCATGAGGTTCAAGGCAAAGCATACGCCATCACAACTACAATGAGTGTACTAACTGTCACTTCGGCGTCCGATGACGAGTGCACGTCATTTTAAATAGTGAACGGAAGCAGCGAGTTATCGACAGACTCACAGATGTGACTATCTGTGTTGAGTAATGGCGTATTCCCACCAATTAAGGATAACATTTGCCTGGTTCGAATTATTGTGTGACCGATTAACATCCATAGGTGCCTCTGTATAGATACTGGCGACCCAGAATGCAGCTTTTCTCGACATTAAAGTAGAATGTTCATGATGTTTTTTACAGGACAAGCAAACGCATTTAATTTAAAAAGTGAGTGATAAACGAAAATGGTCTCGGTCAGCAACCACACCAAAAACATTCATTAGCTGAACAAAATTAGGTATTCAGCAGCATATTGGCAGACAGCTGATAAGAGAAACACAATGAGTTAAACCGCATTAAAACGGGATCAGACTGGTGTGAGTCGTTTACTTATAACGTGGATTTAAAAATGGACAACGTTTTCTGTCCAACGATGTAAATGATCGCACGTTTTCTCGAGCAAGCTCCATAGATTTTCACAAGGCTTAAAACCGGGAGTATGTCGTGTTGGTCACTCAATCGTATCCAGAATAAAGGATTAACCATATGTAGTTTTCCTGCATGAATCCGGATTACTTCTAACATAAGATGTTCGGAGAGCATCTCCAGTTGCTAAGTTTCTGAAATGGAAACACAGGAAAGAGCTCATATCCTAGGCATTCATCACATGCTTGTTCATTCCGTGACCGCCTGTAATACCAACCTCCTTAATTGTTCATCTTGGTTTACTTTGACGTGAATTATCGAACTTCAGTCCATGGGCTTTGAAGCTAAGTACAAGAAGTGAAATTTGCTTCGTTTCCGATGTTAAGCTTTTTGGTTAGGCTATAAAATAGGTCAAATCTCAGCAAGGAAGCCAAAAAACGGTCGACCACTAGTATTCGTCACTTATTTGTGTAAATCAATATTTTTTGGTGGTCAAATGATCACAAATGGACTGAGAACTAAACCTGATTCGCACTTTTCTCGCCGATTAAAGAACTCGAACATGGGGGAGGTCATTAAAAATCGAGGATTCGGATGAAAAAAACCTACAATTATTTAGGTGGAACTTTTGTTTTACAGTTTGTTAATATAATTGTTTAAAGAAATTCAATGTATAACAGATACTGAAAGTCTATTCATACAGCATAGTACCAGTTTTTTTTATACATTTCGCGAAGCGAATATGAGGTTATATTGAACGATAAGACCGAAATTTTCAATCAGTGAAAAAGGTTGAAAATTAAAAGACAAAAACTGTGAGGAGATTTCAACTCGCGAAGATCGCAACCTGTACCAAAAAGCAGTGCATAAAGAAGAATTTTAACGGACGAGTGTTCAATTCCAACAGACTGTGAAAGGTGAAGTTATTCTATTCCCGGAACAGAGAACAACCAATTTGGTAAGACCATATACGAACTTCATCTGTTGACCGAGAGATATAAATAGTGCCGCTTAACACGACCGTGAACCACAGTGCCTCATCAGCTCATCGATGGCATCGGATTGTGTGGACACACAAATCCAGATGACAGCTTCATAAATGCGATAATCGATCGTGTAGTGGAAGTGAGAGAACTCACATATATCTGCCAAGGTTGCCAATTACAACAGCTCACGGAGATTAACACAGAACTCCCTTTAAAAGGAATCTCTCAACAAATGACATGTTCCAGCGAGGAGTAATCATCAAGGAAATAATATGAGCTCCATTGCAACCATATGGCAATGGGGGAACACCAACCCCAAAACCCAAAAAAGCCGGAATATTTGGGCTTCGCGTGTCTATTCCTCTTCTGGAAATACACCACTTTAAACGACTACGACAGCTGGGCTAACTCCCTTGTTTACTGTCATTGCATTCGCCGACTGAGCTTATTCAAATTATCTTTTCCAGCTTCGATTGCCTGTCCTTTCCAATATTCTAGCTGCGCTCATCTACCGGATCTCGTCAGTTATGACCCTTGCTCTCTGAAACACCTGATCGATGCGCAAAATAAGTTGTAAATACTGTTGACTAGACGAGTGGCAAATTACGGAGGCAGATTTCGCATAGCTGAGTACTGAAACAAACACGGAAACCATCGAAGACCGTTAAGACAACTGTTTTCGAAGCACCGAAGATAACGGAGATGATCCGCTAGTTCGTTCGGCAAACAAACCGGAAGAACCTGTAAAAGTGACAGGAGTTTAAGATGATTTACGAGACTTTGCAGGAAAACAACAACTGAAACAAACAAAACAGGATCAGTGTTTTTAACATGAGTCGCATGTTAAAGTCGTTTCACATGCTTTCAAGACCCCATTTGTCGAATTCATAAACCTACTCCAATATCCATAGAACTCATGTGCATTATGATGACAGAGTCAATCAAGCGAATTCACACGCTACACATGCTTGTACACGGGTATCAGCCTTTTCACGGTCACACCGTTGTCATTCGAAGAATTCTGTGGGATCACACAACAAACTGAGCAATATTTTAATTGTAAAGCATTAGACAGGATCAGGAGAAAGAGGACTATCGAAGCAGAATCAACTGAAGAGTGCCTACGAATCAGGCGCAACCTCTCTACCAGTCAGCTGAACAGAGAGATAAACAGCTGTCATTTTCTCGTGTTCTGTGATGTATTGTATTCGGTTGTGCAACGCGATCAAAGTTATACGCTTTTGGGATGGTTAGAAGTCCAAATGCAGTCGCATCAGCTTCAGTGTTTTTTTGTCTTGTCTTCAATTTTTTAACTACTACTGTAAACTTCTGTACCCCCATTCTATTCGTTAGTTATTTAATCTATTCATATTTCTTTCCAATTTTTGTTACTTACTGCTTGAACCGATTGCATACCAGAGTAGTTCTATGGTGATAAGAATTTCAGTGACATCACCACCAGCACTACGCAGCACGAGATTTTCTACAGCAGTAAATGCTGAAACCAAACTCACCAGTCACTCAGTTTACGAGAAGCAAGTACTAGTTGGTGAGTTGCTTTTCACAATTCAACTTTAAATTAAGAGTGTGAAACAGGCACAACAGGTGTCATCTGGAATCTGAAATGATTTCCGATATGCAGTATGCGCGTGAACCATGCCCTGATTCCTGTTTACCGCAGCTACTGACTCAAATCTTTAGCATCACCATGTTAGTATGAAGAGGTTCACAAAATAACTTGTTCACATAGTTATTCAACGGACTGGAGCTTTTTCTTGCCGGGAAAATTTCGGCATTTCCAGTGGAGAGAGCAAGATAATATAGTTAGTAAGCTTACGAGTCTTTATGCACAATTTACCACAGTCGTTCTTAATAGACAACATTGTAACAATTCAACTCGGAACAATTCTACAAGTTACTAGACAAGTTCTGAAGACGTGGGTTCAAATTAGACCAACTTCTTTTTCGGCGCACCGTTCTCACCATCAAAGATAGATCTGTCCAACATGAGTTAACTACTAAAAAAGAGAAGAGAGGAGCTGTGACTTCCAATGATCGGTTTTCTGGAAGGTGCCCTAGACCAGCAAATCAGGCATGGCTTGTAAGTGTCTAAAAGCATTTTCGAATTATTTGCGATGGGAGCATTTTTGGAGATCGAATGCACTGATTAAAAAGCTGCTAAGATAGCTTCACATTCTTCGTCGCCATGTTGGACGGAGGAAATCAAACACGTTATAGCCACTGATTACACTAACACAGTTCTGTGACATTATAGTGCAGTTGTAAACTCTCCGTAAAGTTTGGACAGCAGACATCAATCGATCAACAGTGAATAAGGTGGTCCCCCACAAATGAGAGTTACAGTAACAAAAAAAAGTAAAACTTGTCTTATACATAACACAACCAGGATGGTCGGTACACAGTAAAAATACAAATCTAAATCGCATAAATCATGAGGCTTAAGTATATTTTAATACACCGCTATGTGATCTGGTGAAACTCCATTTGCCGGCATGGATTGCTCAGATTACGAGTACGTATTGTAGTCTTAGCAAATCACACTTTTGCGTTATTGTGAATGCAACCGAACGCATAAGGACTTCGATCCGTAAAGTAAACGGCTGCCGATTTGAACTTTGTTCCGAGTACCTCTGCTCTCAATAAAGATAAAATCGCTCACACTGGAGTGTCAATCTAGAGATTAACAACAAGAAACGTTCATATCACACCCCGTTACAATTTTTGCCAACAAACATAGGGACACACATGGTAATGTAAATAAATGCGTATCGTAGATCAACTAACCTGCATGAAAACGACGTCTAAATAAGCCTGACGATAGGCTGGAGGTTGTGCACATACCAGGCGTGTTCTTCCACTATCAGACAACACATCCAAAGCATCCGCCAAAATTCGCAAGATCACTTTGATCAATATGGAGTGGAGCAGTGGTATTTGGTTGGCCATATCGTCCACGGATGTAAACGAGTACGCGTTTGATAAGCGATCAACTAAGAAACGAGAACACTCCAAGACACCCGTCACCACTACGACGGAAACACCTGGATCAACATAAGTCACAAGAGGAGATTGAGAACCCTCCACGACGATGGTATTCTCGCTAGATTTTGAAGTAATGGAGTGCTCCAAACCGGACAGAGCAACATTCACGAACAACTGTTCCAATATTTGCTGGTCCGTTTCAGTCAGTGCCTCAAAGTCAATGGGAAGTTTGCTTAAGAGAGTAAGCAAGTTTGGATAAACCTATCAAAAGCGAACGGAAGTGGCAAATAATGACATTTCCCAAACAAAGATTGAAAATAGGAAGTATATACCCCAGAACAAAAAGATGCCCGACAACAACAGTAGAAAGCGCTTAGACGGCTGAAAAAACACATGGTCGACACATGAAAATCACTATGAACAACAGAGGAAACAAGTAGAGTACAAATTTACATTTGACTGTAACCTTCGCATTCAGATAAACTCTTTAGCTGGTTTCATTTAAAAAGCATTACAACAGAAGTCTGCGTCTATCACAGCACGTCAATGATGTATAAGCCTGTCACGAGCGGGATTTGAACGCTGGTTCAGTTCCCTGTGCGGTAACTGATTGAACCGCTGCATCAGACCTCACATGAAACATGCTGAGCGCGATTGTAGAATTTAGACGTGACTACT
>JTDE01001265.1:152993-168589 GCA_014338405.1 Paragonimus skrjabini miyazakii
GTAGAAGTGCACACGACGTGCGAGCGGAAACCAGGGAGTGTTGTGGACTGGAATGCTGACTCATAAACGCGAGCGCGCGCGAAGCATGTGAACTAGCGAGTTGGACAATAAAGATTGTGCTTTATTGGACGCCTTTTCGCTACACTGGTACCGTGCCCTGAACACAACGCAATGAACACACTGGTTACGTGCTACATTACACCGATAGTTACACTGTTCGCACTATTACACGAAGTTGAGCGATGTGATAAGTTCGTGAAATGACAGCATTCAGTCTTTGCTTCAATTGTTTGTCAAACGCCGTTCACAGACGGCAAAAAATTTCCCCGGACATAGCTGTCAAACAAATACTTTCCAGATTCTTCCATTCGAAAGTGGTCGACTGGAAAGCCTATGGGGATGTGAAAGCTGCGATCAACTGTGGGTGATGTTCACCTTTAAATAAACCAAATCCCCGACTAGTCATCAGTAACATGTACGTGTGTTAAGAGGTTGTATACCATGCAGCTTTGTGTGTGAATAGGTCTCATGCGCGCGGAAACTACAAGGTAGGTCTCAACGCCAGGAAAACCAGGGACTAGAAGCAACTATTAGAAACTTGTATGTGGACTATGCATGGCTGCACTACTGCCAAGACAGCTGGGCAAAATAGTGTTTGCCTTCGCTGTTTTATATTTTCACACACTTTGCAATGTGTTTCGTGCAATAAACAACCTCTCATGTCAAGCGTCTTTTGTGGTCATAACAAACAGCGTATGAAGTGTTGACCCGGAAAGCAATGTACGATTTACATCTCTTGATTGTTCTGTCAAAAATATCTGACCGCGGTAAACTCACTGTTCTTTATTCTCATGGAATCAATCTGTGGCTGGCAGAGATGTGCATGAATACTTTAAAGTAATCACAATTCTAGCTCCAGTTCTAGTTGTCCTCATCTGAATATAGCCTAGTGTTCAAATGAGTAATAAGCCTTTTCTGACCCATATGCCTTGTTGTTTCACTGCGTCAATTGAGATGATGATGAACCAGAGGCAACGTTAAGGTAGACCATACCTTTGTGGTTGTTTTGGCCTATTATTGTCTGATGCCTGGTGACTCCGCAGATCACCCACGCTGAGTTAATTATTCCCAGTTGTTTCGTTACCTAATTTCTCTATTGCTTACGAGCACCTCTGCGGGTAATGGATCATTACATCAAGTCCTGGCTTGAAGCTTTTGAAGCTCCACATCGTACTGAACGCTATCTGGTGCTCTTTGACAATTTTCGATTAATCTCAGTATGAACTTGGTGGCTTGGTGACTTAGCTGGCAGTCAGCAGCTTAACCAACCAGCCGCAACCACGGCACGGCGTAGCAAGTGGAGAATGTCGTTCGCAAGATGCGGCCAAGCCACAAAAAATTGTGGGACGAGATCGGCGTCCTCAGAGGTCGATAGAATCTGTCCGCATTGAAGACACATTCACGAACTTCGTTCGTGCCGATACGATGCTCCCGCTACAAACCACTGATGCTTAGGACACCGATGGTTGAAAACGGACACTCCACAAGCATTCTTTAAGTTGATAGACAAGGTTTCGCAGCCGTACAATGGGACTGTCTATGCAGTCGCAATATACACAGCCCCAGAGTACAGCTCAGCACATTCGAAACCTACTCAAAATACCTTCAGAAGTTTGAGAGAAACACACGTTTCTAGTATATCACGCTAAAACAATCCTGAAAAAATAATAAACGATTGTCATTCTAACAGAATCACTAATCAGCAAGCGACCGAAATGCGCACAACCTATCAAAACTGATAAAAAAGCCGGGCACAAAGTTAAGGCTTTAAACTAGTTGCAGAGGACAGTGTGATGTAAATATTAATCTCAACAAAACCGCTCAAGAAAACCACTTAACCGACCTGTTTCGCATGTACGATGCCATCTTTGGCCAGCAGAACTTCTAGCTGAGGTACTAAATTCGAGTGCCAATCCACCGTGGACCACACCAGCTCACCAGAAAAATTGAGCAAACAGGCCAACGCAGCATCCCAGCACTGTGAATAGCTCGACGCAACGTTCGCCAGTCCAGTCGGCGGCGGAATCAGGATGTATGCTGAATTGGCTGGATTGCTTCGCATAGGATTAGGATTGGTCACTGATGTCACCAGAGATCCAAGCCGACCCAGTGTACTGGCGGTTAGATAACGAGCCAGTTCATTGCCTTCCGTTGTTTCTGATAACCATGTGGCCCAACTGGAATTACAGCACAATACAGAGCACAGCTTGTACAGAGATGCATGCACCAGCGAACTACTACCGATCAACGACCGAGACTCAGTAGATCGAGTGGTGGACAGACGGTGCACGATTTCACGTGATACACGAGACCACAGATTGTCCGGGGCTACTAAGGCACGAAGACGTTGTAATTGAGGACTAGCAGAAGGCAGTGTGACAAGCTCCGTAACCAGGACAGTGGCAAAACGGATAGTGCCGGCCAATTTAATAAAAGCGGTTTCGCTCTGTGAGTACTGCTCCAGTTCAAATGTGTTTGGATCCGAAACAGAACGAACAACATTGCCGTGCTTAGTCTCAGATACCGAGGCAACTTGCAACAAATCCTCGTTCAACTTGGTTTCAAACAAGTCTAACAACTGTCGAGCACATACGCGATAGGCTTCGGTGCGCTTCCCATTAGGGAATACATTTGATAATCCTTGTTCGGCCAAAGAAGCAGCAGGTTCATGAAAATCCACCGTTGCAAACGCCCAAATTGGCAGAAGCTATACATAAGGAGAAAAATGGAGAGAAACAACCGATTACACCCTGTTATACCGAGCTAAACATAGCACTGATTTACATTCGTTCGAGGACTTTCAAGTGGAAATAACCCCACACAGATGGATACTAGCAAAATCGGATGAACACTTTCGAATAAAACGAAAATTGTTTTTCGTATCACAAGGCGAATGGTGATTATCGGTTAGACACAAGGTTGAGGGGAATTGGTGAAACGTTCCAAGGTTGCCCAGTCATGCAATCGTACTGAATGACAACCAGGATCAAATGCTACTTTAGCTATCTATAGCCTAGAAACGTCGGCTTGTCTTGATCCGGTCTAAATCATGTGGTGAACTGGATAATCACGCGATCGATTCTGTTTAGATCTCACAAAGCTTGATTACATTTTGGAATATCTAACAGGCTAGTTCAATATTTTTTCTTCGTGTACATATTAACCAGGATAAACACCACAGGCACCCGTAGTGTGTGAAGGTCTAGGTTGAAAGGTAAACGGTGACTACACACTGCAGAATGGCTACATCAGAAAGAGTGGGGTGCATTTTCCGTCTGAACCATGTCGCACCAGTATATTCTAACTATCGTGGTTAACTGCCGTTCGCTAACTTGATTCATTCAGGGCGTCTGTCAATGTAGGCTCTCGCACAGTGATGGGATTCAAATGAGATTCTCTTAGTTTGGGTCACTTCGCGGATAGAAAAGCAATATCGGATAAATCCTGTAAGACATCGTAACTGACATCGAGGTGGAGAAGTATGATAACCGAATGTCAAGTTTCAGAGAGTAGATCACTCTCTGTGAAACATCAATAAACAATGAGGTCACACCAACGCTATTTGTTAAATCATCAGCATACCTGTTAAAAACAAATTTTACTCTATGTAAAAAATGAAAAGAGATGTAAATAATATTCCCATATACCGGCTGGTAAACAGTTATATTGCAATTTTAACCACATTGTTCGTAAGTGTCATATATATATATATATATATATATATATATATATATATATATATATATAATGACATCCAATCAACTAACCACCTGGTGAATTTGTCAACTACCGTAATCTGCTAGTCCTGTAAAAGGGTATGGTAAGCCGTTGTTGTTCGCGTAATTCGGAACCGACCATTTTTTCAAGTACCAAGGATTATTGTTAACTATTGTTGGTAACTATATTAGTTAATTCATCATCTGACATGAACAGCAGCGTGTTTGAGTGAAAGGTTATTATCCAATCAATGTGGTGTATATGCGGCCATTAGTAAATTATTATACACTTAATATGATCCGTGTATGTGACCGAAACTGTAAACGGCACAGCACAAGCCACCTGTGGTAATGCTTGTGTGCAGGCGTCCTTTGGCCTCGTGACACGTTAATATGAAGGCAGATACCGCCAATCGTCGTGCGTGTGTATGCGTGAGTAGCTTTCCTCAAACGAAACGAGTTCAATACAAATCAAGTCATTAAGTAAAGACGTTACTATCAATTTTGATCACTACCAACGAATAACGTTAGGATGACCTCGAAGAGCGAAGGCTGGTCCTGATCATATACGACGGCAAAGACCTGGAGGTCTTTGAACATGCGTCAACAATGACCAGCAGTACTGAATGCATCTCTCGCGTCAAAGCTACTAGTGATGACAACGTGCAAATCTCGGAAATGGTGACAGATGAGGAGCTAACTGCGCATGTGAAAGGTTTATTGGAGGAAAATGATTTGGTTAACTCGACCTGTCGGAAAAACATCTAACAAGAAACACTTAGTCGACCATTCAGTTGCACAACAGACCTTAAAAACTTCCTAATAATAAGCGGAACAGCAAAACATCCTATCAAGCTTGGTACACGTACCAGTCAAAAAGCAACATTCCTCACTTGAAAGAATGTACTCCATCTTGTCTTACATTACATTCGAAGTCTGGAAACGCATTTTTCATGTGTTAGGGAGAGTGAGTCCAAAATTCTCACGAATACATGACTATTATAATCTGAGAGACAACGCTACAAGGTAATGATTGTTCTGTTTCATACATTGCACCGTGGTCTTGATAACTGGAACCCGTACTTTCAGTAAAAGTGATTAAATGTCGAGATAACTGGCAACGGCGATGCGCTCAAAAGCACAATATGATTATTACAGAAAACAATGGTAAATCCGAACTAAGTATGGTTTGTCTAGAAAGTATTATCATTAACGGTCACTCTTGGCCAGCAAAATTAAAAAGCGAATAAACTCTGTTTAATTCACCAGTTCATGTAATTTCTCAACGATTGGTGATCCCTCTAAGTGTCGAATTCATCGGAAATCACTAATAATTCGTTGTGCCTAAAGGCAGACCACTGGTGCAGTGGTCAACATGCTTAAATGCGTGATCAATTATTTTTGCCTGAGGAAGGATTCCAAGGTGAATGTCACAAACGACTGTAGGCATAATGAAGTAAATGTAACGAGACGTTAGGTTGCAAAACCTAGACTCATGAACATACCTAATCATTTAAGGCTCCACCACATTCGGTAACCAGCATGGAAGGGTCCAGTGTCTGCAACCGAATTTCAGAAACTCGAGTAAAGCTTTCTTCAAGCGCACGATCATACCCTTGTCCACCTCAGACAGACCAGCGGCTTCGTAAACCGAATGCAAGCAACGTGACTGCTTAATCGGCCAACTTTATTAACCATTAACAACCACGGAGTTCTTTAAAGAACTACAACCCCTTTATATATTTTCGGGTACGGTCAAGATTCGCTTGTCTGCCGCATGCTTTGCTCTCAAGTAGACAGACGGTGCAGGTCTGGGATGTGCGTACTCCATTAAAAGCATCAGCAATATACAAAATGTAAAAACTAAGCTAATGTATTGGTCCTCGACACGAAACGTACGGTTGCAACTTCTTACATACCAAAAAAGTCCGACTCTATCGTGTACTGCGCCCAATAGTTAAACCTTTATTAACGTAACCGTATAAGATATATAAACATGAGTTTGTACACCAACAACACCAGAAGACACAATAAGCGTGAGCATGCGAATGAATATCAACATGGTCGGTGTGGCACCGAAAAACAATCAGTGTTCAATGGCGGTAAATAGGGCGAACGGTCTGGTAACCATTAGATCATGAGACAGCACTTTCGCCGACTGTCGCGTTCTTGTCTGCTAATTTCGGAAAAATGAGTGTGATGGAGACTCAGCATGTAATTTCTATGAGTTAAGTTATAAGGAGCATGAGCAATTTGAAACCCCAGCGCTGAAGTGCGCAGACTTGACAATGGAGAAGCGGTTATCGTTGGATTATAAATTCACGGAACATCAAGGTGGAGTCAAAGAAGGCGGATTGTCGATAATGTAGGCACATAGCTTCATCAGCAGTCGAAAGCACGATAAAAAGAATTATCAACATTAGTCCGGCTAATGGTCCAAAAAGAGACGGCGGGCGTTAGAAAGCAAAGGAGAACGTCACAGCAACAAGAAGTCTATTACCAGAATGTCATTACAACACTGCAACACCTCAAAAAATTCGATGCATAAAACTCCTCCCAGAATCTGTGGGGAAACTGGTTTTTGGATGCTTTGAGCTTGGATAATCTGTTAGCGACTTAACTATCTCATGGTCAGTATCGTAATCGATGTTATCTTTGTGCGGAATTCACTATACCTTGAACAGACAGCCATTTTCTCCTTGTTCAATGTGTGACATTATGCTTATTCCTATATTGGTCTTCATCGTATACATATGCATGGAGACTTACTCGCAATTCGACACATTTGTTTGATAACGGATTCTACTGTAGATTTGAAACGTCACAATAAATCGCTCACTACTCAGCGTCTTCCAAATATTATATATGATTACTATATATATATGTGACAGTAACTGAAACATTAATCAGTAGGTCTAGCTAATCTTAATAAGTTCTAACAGTGAAGTAATTGGTTGGATGTAACTAAACGGTTTCTGCAGCGATCGAGTAACTTGAGAAGTGATCAAAATTGAATTTCGGCTGGCTAGCTATGATAATTCGCAGTGCTCAATGTGAAATCACTAGCGCAGTGGTCAACATGGCTGGCTGATGAAAAACTGCGCTGGAGTTTAAAACCCGGTTATAACGAGTTCTAACAACAGCAAAACTCGACGTTGGTGCTTTCGTTCGAAAGGTACCGGCTCAAAAGTCAAGCTGAAAGTGGAAACTGTGATCAAAGGAAAAGAATGGAAAATGCGAGTTAACTATGCGGAGATTACTATTGAAAATTAACCCTCTTCACCATTAAAACTAGAAAAAATGGATTCACCACATATATATAGTTATAATGCTCATTGTTTATGTTTGCTGATTGACCTGCAAGAGGAATTAGGCTTATAAACGGTTATCTTCAGTATTCACCCAAATGGCACGAAATATGGTCTGAGTTAACTCATTTCTTTCAAAACACTACTGTTTGTGACAAGCTTACCACAAACTACTCTATAGTTATTTTCACACACTACACATTGAATTTATTTGAGACGTTTCAGCTTAACAGATTTGGCAAACCTCTCAATCACCATCGCCTCGAACAGCTGCACACAGGGCACCAGCACTCCCTCAGTTGTTTTTATATTAATGTAATCAGTACAGTTGCTGATGTATTTATGAAAGATTAATTAGGCAACCTAGAATGCCTACTCCTTCAATTAAGTTTTGTATTATTTTCCCCCTAGCACACAAAAATGCTTTGGGACCAATCAATGATTATATATGGCTGGAAATTCACCAGACTATGTTAAGCAAAAAGCACCTGCCTGCTTGAGATAAGGTGCAAGTTCTCTGCCCACTCTCCTCGCTAATACGTACATTGCTGATTGGACGAGTTCACGCACTTTTCTGTCTGAATTTGTAGACAACCCACTGTATAGACGAGGCCAGAAAGGCAAAATAGCAGTGATGGCTCCGGTTTCCAGAACCTCATCGTCTGGTACATCTGTTTTAAGTAACTGACAAAATTCTTGCAATGCTTTCTGCTTTGTTCTCGCATCACGTTTATCTAGACGTCTCAAGACGTTAAGCAGACTAGGATCCAGTCCAAGAGCATCAGGATCCTGTGGGATTGGAACAAAACCAGCAAGTTTTGCTTGTGCACCCGAATTCGAATCGATTGGTAAACCACTGGAGACCGGGGTATTTGGGCCAAAAAGCAAAGGACTTGAAAGACCCAGCCCACCAATTTGTTGGACTAAAAATTGAGCGGCTTTTTCACTACTTGACGGCTTTAAATTGTTCTTGACTCTCGGTTGCGTCCCAGCGACTTTCTTCTTTCCGCCCATGCTGAAATAAATTACACAACAAACAGTGAGAACGCAGGTAAAACATCTGACATCAACCTACACATGCACACATGCAACCTTGAGCCTGACCAAATGTAACTGCGGCTAAAGCCGCCGACCGCCGTAATGTAAGGGAAAGACTGAGGCAGATTATAAGTGGGCCAAAGAATAATAAATAATTGGCGGAATCCGGCCTTAGCAGTCTCAAGCATGTTGTCATACCTAATGAAGTCTACAACCAGAAACAAGAGTAATAACGAAATCCATAACCTGTAAGAGAGTATCTATCTCAACGGAGCAGTCGTTATTTAGTTCGATCGTGGCATATTTCGATTGATGGTGACCGATGTAGCAAACACTCGACTGACACGCGGAGTACAAACGCGGTTCGTGCTGTCATTCAATCTGGTGAGGACAAATTGGGCACGTTGATGATCAGGAACGAAACGTCCGACCAACTTCTCATGGCGAATAAGTTTAGGTAGCGATCTACAAAACGGGACGGACAGCATAAACGTATCGAAATATTTCCATTTAACGAAAAATGAGGGGATTTCAGATGCCACCGGCGACAAATGGTGATGAACGCGGCCCATATCCTAATAAATGCGTAGCGTACCATCGATAGCAGCACATCAGCAGTTGACACTGATGCCGTTACCAGTCACACAATCGTGCGCATAAGAATGTAACCTTGATTAAAAAGGAAGAAGTGAAAGTCGATGCATAAAACCCTACGACTAACGTATCTCTTTTCATAAGTATTAGAAACCAACAAGAAGACGTTGTCCAGGCAGACGAAACAGTCCACAATTTCAAATGGAATGTGTGCAACACCAATATACAAAAAACAAGACCAATTCAAACGTAAATCACGGCAGGTAAACCAACAGTTATCTAACAGGCAGCCTCGTTTGTGGGTAGTATAGTGCGTTCATTCGGGAACTAAAGGGCAGGTCTCAATGTCAGGAAAACGATGGACCAGAAGCGATTATCAGAATAGTGTGTACGCACTATGGGCGACGGGCTACTACGGCGAATGACAGTGTACTACTGCCCAATGTGTGTGAATATATGTCGGCCGTGCAAGTGCGTGTTTGCGTTCTTGGTCCTACATTTTAACATAATCTGTGTGGAATTTCATGCAGCAGACAACTTCTTAGGCCAAGCGTTTTTTGCCGTCACAACAACTGTTGATGTGACGAATGCGAGGATGAAGATACCCTGGCCGTAGCCGTAGGTGGAGACGTCCGGGCGTTCCTGCAAGACCTCGAGGACGTGGCCGAAGTGATCAGAGTCAAGAATGACCATGAGAAGCAGACTACCCTGCGGACGCTTTTGAAGAGCACAACGAAGAAGCCTTGTGAAGATAGAGCGAGCCGCTGCAAAGAAGACGCTAGTGGATGTGTTTGACAGCCCAGCCGACCGCCAGCAGGCCAAGTAGCGATTCAAGGAGGCCAGGTTTGGACAAGGGGCGGATCCATCCATGTTCTCTGCCACTCTGCAAGGATTGCTAGACAGAGCACTACCAGAATTGGACCAAGAACCACGACTGCAGTTATCGACGGAGCAGTTTATTGAACGTCTCCCGATGGGGGTTCACGGCTAAGTCCGTATTGCCCATATCGCCCGGCGGATGGACCTTGATGAGTTTGCGAAGGTGATGCGGGAGTCATCAGTTATGTCTACGGCTTAGATGGATGCGAATGACAATACGGACAATAACACACCGGAAGGAACGCGAAAGCAATCGGGCAGGTGGTAGCGGATGTGGCTGCATTGAGAACAGCATTATAGGCGAACGGTCGACTAGGAAGCTGTTTCAATAGTGGTGAGAAAAGACATTGGAAGGAAGAGTGCACAATCAGACGGTTTAGGACGTTTAAAAAGAGAGTGTTCCACTATTGTTCTCCTTGCTGGGCGAGTCAACTACTAATGAGAGCGATTGAGAGGTAGGCCGTACACACAAGGGTTGGAATTGAAGGGGAAGTAGAACAGTGTTTGGCAGATACGGGGACGGCTACCTCGTTGACTGCTCGTATAGAGAGGCAAGACGTAGAACCGACGTCTATGATGATCAGGACGGCTGGGGGTCATAACCTGCTGGTTGATGGTGTGAAAGAATGTGGGGTGCGCATTGGCAGCTATATCGTGAAGCACCGTTATGTTGTCCCCAGAAACTATGCAAACGACCCTTGGAGCCGATTTCCTCGCTGCAACAGACGACATCATCATCACCAAGGTAGGCATGAGCTTGACTAAAAGGTGCTGCAGATCGGGCCGCCGTTCACCTCAACAGTGACGTGGAATATCCTAGAAGAAAACGTTATTAAGGTTGAAAAGTATTGAAAGAAGACTAAAATGAAGAACTAGAAAGGCTACGGATGCAGGTACACCATTGACTGCAACACATCGCCACCTCGGATAGCATCTCTAACCAGCGGTTTGAATGATCACGAAGACCCAATCCAAGCAGGTGGCACTTACCCATTTTGCTCAGTGGAAGTCAGGGTCTTCATATTTCATGACTATGAAACCACACGGTTTCATTCAACTGTCAGTAGTCACAATATATAATGCCCGGTATGGTAAACGAGCAGAAGTACCTAACCCAACCATCGCAGGATGTGAAACATGATTAGCCGATCATTAGATCGCGCATCCCGAGCGTTCCGGAACACGCGCCGGTGAACGGCCACATTGCTCACGCGAAGAGTCCGCTTAATATGGACCAATTGACGGAGACAATGATGGTCAAACACAGCAAGCCTGTTGATATCTTCTTTGTGAATAGGCCACGTTTCCGAACCATAGAGCAAAACAGAACGTACCAAAGCATTATATACCCTTCCTTTCAGCGACAACCGAACGTCTTTTCGATGCCACAGATGACGCAGGTTGGCAGAGGCAACTCGTGCCTTCGCTATCCTCACCGATATCTCATCAGCAATATTACAAGCTGACGAGATAGTGCTACCCAAGTAAGTGAAACTGTTCACAGTCTCAAGCGGATTACCTGCAATGAAGTAGGAGTAGAAATTCCCCAATCTTGAAACGATAATTTGCACTTTGAAGGTGCGAAGCGCATTCAATACAAACCAGCCCGGTCACTCACCTTGTTCAGCACGGTTTGCGTGTCTTTGGCGGAAGGGCTACGTAAGACAATGTCGTCCGCGTACTCCAGATCGGTCAATCTAGCACCAGGAAGAAGCTCAACACCAAGTTTACTGGACTTCTCAGGCGCACCCTCCAGAATGTCGAAATGAAAAAATTGAAGAGGAACGGGAAATCGGACATCCATGACGAACACCACTGGAAATGAAGAACGCCCGAGACAGTTGTCCATAACTTGCCTGTAGAGTGAGCATACAGTGAGCTCAACAGATTTACGTATTTCTCTGGTACGCACTTGCGGAGAAGGCAGCTCCAGAGAACGTTACGAGCAACTGCATCGAAAGTAGCCTTCAGGCCAAAAAAGACCACCACTGTCGGCTGTCTGTAACAGTGCCGATGTTCCAAGATCCGTCGTAAGGTAAGAATGTGATCAACACCCCACCCCCCGACCGGATCTGAATCCCGCCTGTTCTTCGCATATCTGACTTCCTCTGGGTTCAGTGAGCCGACGTAAAATGAGATCAGTGAGCAACTCGGACGCGACAGACACCAAACTGATTCCTCTGTGGTTGTCGCATAGACTTTGGGCCCCATTTTTGAAAATGGGAATTGCTGTTGATAAGCACCAATCACGAGGTACCTCTTCAGTTTCCCAAATTGTCTGGAGGAGTTTTGTCAATTCTGACATCACCTCTCGCCAACATCCTTGAAAAGAGAAGGAGGGAGGAGGTCTGGACCAGGAACTTTATTACGCTTCGATAACTTGAGCTCCAGGACCACTTCTGCTTCAGATGGAGGGCCGTCTGGAACGCAATAACTGATCATTTGGGTCCCGTCGTCCACATGATCTGGTTCAGGCCAGCTGAACTGTTCAAAACGTTCAGCCCACCTGTCAAATCGGCGCGATAGACTGGTGATAAGTGAACAATCTTTTTCACATAGTCTCACTTACACCGACTTGACGACCAGTACAACCACGGATCAGGGAGAAAAGCCTTCCGCAATTCCCAGATAGAAAGGCTCTTCCATCACTTTCGATTGTTCGACCAAGTAGTGCTCACGGTCTTGGCGCAAGCTTTTAGTCAGCTTGCGTTTAAGTTCACGACGGTCGTCATCATATTCAGAACTAGATGGGGTCGAGCGACGCTCGTTCATGAGGTTTATAGACGTGGCGGAAATCCAAATCTGTCAAACTGAACAGCTCCTTCGAAACATGCCTGTTCACAGCATGCTTTCATAGCTTCGACGATTTGTTCCCAGTGTTCGTTAGGATTCTTCGTCTGACTTGAACTGGGCAACTTGTTCACCAACGCCTCCTGGTAAGCGTTCTTTACACCCTCATCGCTCGAATGCCAGTTAAGTACCTTGCATTTACGAGCGCAGATCCTCTGAGCAAATGACAAAACAAAACGGGCACGCACAACAGCATGGTCCGAGTCCAGGTGGTTGCTCCAAAAGGCACGACAGTCCTTAACAGAGTGGCGCCACCTGTAACTGACTGCTATATGATCCAACTGTGTCCATGGCTGAGAAGCACACGGAGGTCTCCAATTAACATAGTGTTTCCTCCTGTGTTAGAATGCGGTGCTCGAAATATAGAGACCTTGGGATGCGCACGGCTGTAGTAGTCTTTCGCCATTGTCAGTGCGTTGTGCTCGGATACCAAACACACCTCCTAGCCGCTTCTCATCCGAAGAAAGACGACTAAGCTGAGCATTAAAATCGCCCGCTAGTATGATTATGTCTGAGTGTTTAGTTTGCCTCAGAAGGTCAACGAGGGCACCATAGAACGCATCCTTGGTAGCATCCGAACAACTATCCGTCGGAGCGTACGCCGATATAATGAATACACAACGCCTTTCTGATTTGCGTCGACAGACTTCCACCGATGCATTGAGTCTGACAGCGCACAAGCGACTGTTAACTGGGATCCAGTAGAGCAAGCATTGCTCTGCTCTGGAACTCAGTGGAATTCCCACCCCAGTTTGACCACGAGATTCAGCGTCGGCGTCACCATCGCTGTGTGTAGGTATCGATCACTGATAAACAGTTATCGATCATGACGACGTAACAGTTAGTGCGGAGCAATTAGAAAAATCGACGGGCAATAAACTAGTTAAAGCAAAACAGACATTGACAAATGAAGAGGTTCAGGCGAGAAAAAGTTTCTAAAAATGAATAGTGATAGAAAAGGAAGCTGAAGGCAAATTAGCAAACGTTTTACAGGTTCAATTCGACTCACACTGAAGAGAAGCTGTTTAGCAGAAATAATCAAGGGTCACCCGCACCTACCCTTACTCAAGCGAAACAAATTCGATGATAAGACTAGCGGAAAATCAAGTTTGACATCCTGAAGATGTTTTTCGGGCTACTTAATGATAGGGTTTTAATAGATTCGATGGGCATGAACGGGGGCCTTGCAGACTCTAACGAGTGAAAAGGTTAGTGGATTAAATAATCCTCAAAATGTAAACAACATAACGGCACAACGAAACTGGACCTTGACGCATCTCGATGACCTATTGAGCTGAACTAGATGGTGCGGCCACCACACCGACAGTCACTTATACCAACCAGGTCAATAGGTAGAGGTCTGACAAGCCACAATTTCCTGGTCCTCCAGGTTGGGGTTAGAAGAAGGTTGGCATCTTTCTACGGAAAAGGTACCAGTTCTGGTGCACCGCCACCCACCCGCTGCCCTGATGTACGGGCTTTTGAGCCAAAGTTTTTGGTGCAGTACCCTAATCGTTCTCCTGTCTAGGCCTGGACGTCCTGGCAACAACTCAGCCTCTAAACCATGAATACTAACATCAATAATTTCATACTGTATCGGCCCTATCTGCTGCATACGGCAGAGTGGATAGGCGAAAACATGCTACTGCTGAACTCTCAGGTCCTTCCAGACCCCCATTTCTGGTGTTTACTCAGAAGGTCCCACAAAAGGTATACCTAATCATACTAACACTGTGCTGGTAAGTCCCATCTCTTATCACTCAGCCTCAGGCCTCCCTCGTCCCTTGCTTAGACCTAGAAAGCGAATTAATATAGACGTTTTCAACTTTCTTACTCTAAAACAGATAGGTCAACAAGCAGCTCTTGCCTAACGTTGGACTCCGATGTCTGTTGTATTTCAGAGACTAGAATCCAAGACAGTAATCGGCGTGTGAAACTAACATCACTCCCAGTGTCTACCAGATACGGTTACAAACTCCGGGTGACTCTGAGACTGTCGCTATCGGTCAAGGTGGAGTAGGTATAGCCCTCAATCCAACGCCGCAGCTGCAACATTAAAGTGAATGCCTATTAACTATAGACTTTGCGTCGTCCACTTGGCGGGTTCTGTTAAGGCCAGATCTAAAAGCAGTCTCCACAAATCTTTCGATTGTGTCTGCCTATGCTCCAACCGACTCCAGAGGATGCCTTTTATTCGGATCTGGTCGCTCTCCTTCGATCGACACACGGTTGTGGTATAGTTGTTTTGGTCGACTTGGTGAGGTCCAGTCTCGTTTAGGTGACAGGTCCGGGATAGCATCACATCGCTCGGATGATGACGGGTGACCATTACAGGTGTGCACTGAGCGTAAGCCATTTTTAGCCAGCACTTGCTTTAGACACTATGCGCGTCATTGTTATACTTGGTGTCCTCCGAATCAGACCTGGCCTCAGACAGACCACATAGCTGTTAGTTATGGGTGACGGGGTTCCATGCAGGAATGTCGTGCTTATTGGAGCACACACCTGGGTTGGTACGTCGTCGTTTCTTTTTACTTTCGCTTTCCCACCAAGACTAATGACTGGTTGATGAGGAACTGGCCATACTATTGGTTAAGCATAAGTACCAAACCAGCTTAGAAAGCTGTCATAGTAGTTCTCACTTCTAAGATCCTAGTAGCTGCTGGACCCAAATCTCACAGGCAGGCAGAGTAACATGGAGCACCGGGATACATGGGTAGAAAAAACTCTGGATTCCAAAGGAATCCCTGAAACTGTTAGAAGGTAGACGGAACATTCCTTCTGGCAGTTCACGTAACAAGTCTAAGAGAGATATCCGTAAGAAGCTGAAACGTAGCCTAACCCCTGATTGTGAGGCTTAGTTAATGGAGAAAGTTAGGAAAATGGAAACCGCTTTTGCTTCCAGTTATATCCGAAGACTGCAAGCTTAGCCATGCCACTGGTTCCTGACGACCGTCTGTCAGTGAAGCTATCAGCTAGAGAAACGGCACAATCATCTATAAGTCCAGAAGGTAAGAATGATAAGTAAAACACTTTGACAGTCAACTTAGCTGGCCTCCTGCTTTTAATGTGAAGCAGACTTGAAACGTATAACCCTCGTCGGCAGACCTAGCACCACCCACTAAGACTGAGGTCTGCAAATGTATTTCGG
>JTDE01001266.1:54859-89139 GCA_014338405.1 Paragonimus skrjabini miyazakii
CTGTCCAGCATGGTCTGCATGCTTTCGGCAGGGGGGCTAAGTAAGACAATGTCGTCCGCATACTCCAGATCGGTCAACCTAGCGCCGGGAAGAAGCTCAACACCAAGCTCATTGTATTCTCGAAGCGCACCCTCAAGAATGTCGTCCATGACAAAATTGAACAGAAAGGGGAAAATCGGACACCCCTGACGAACACCACTGGAAGTGGTGAACGCCCGAGACAGTTGTCCATAAACTCTCACCCTGTTTGCAGAGTGAACGTACAATGATCTCAATAGATTCGCGTATTTCTCTGGTACTCCCTTGCGGAGAAAGCAGCTCCAGAGAACGTCACGAGCAACTGAATCGGAAGCAGCCTTCAGGTCCAAAAAGAACACGACTGTCGGCTGTCTGTAAGAGTGCCGATGTTCCAAGATCCGTCGCAAGGTGAAAATATGATCAACGCACCCCCGATCGGATCGGAATCCTGCCTGTTCTTCACGTATCTGGCTTTATCTGGGCTTAGTGAGCCGACGTAAAATGAGACCAGTGAATAACTTGGACGCAATAGATACCAAATTGATACCCCTGTGGTTGTCACATAGACTTCGTGCCCCCTCTTTGAAAACGGGAACCATTGTATGGAAAGACCAAGGAGTGACTCAGGTATTGCGATTGAGTTAACGTTATATTGTCTTACGGCCTACTACAGATGAACCAAGTTTTGTGTGTATGCAACTGGTCTTATCATCTACGAAAAACACACTGATGTGCAGATTTCAAACATGTCGAATTTTAGTCATATTCCAATGCCAAGGTGTTCACTTCATGTTAGATTCTACAATCCCAGACTTCCGCTCATTTTCTGGCTTTGTGAAAGTTGCCTCGGTCGACGTAAACCCATTTCAGGGATTGTGTTTGGCCGTGGAACATAATGTAGTTTTGAAACGTTCCAATAAACACCCTACATACGATGTTTGTCTGTCGCATTCAGTCGTTTGTATACGTCATATACATCATATATATGTATAAAGCTATTACGTTTCGGAAGGGACACACTGATATACAGCAAGTTGTGTACAGATATTTTTAGATAATACACAGCTGCTGTCATTTTTGAGTATAGTATCTCCAGTTAACACATCGTGAGAAAGAGACTATCGGAGTATCCGACGCTTTTTGATTGAATAGTCTAGTTTACAAATTGAATATGTTGAGAACGGCTCACTTGTTAATCACTTGTCATAAACAGTACCAGATCAACATTCTGTCTACAAATAATGCTATCTCACCAGTTTTAAACCATTCAGCTGGATTACAGTCGATTATTAGTCATGAGTGCTAAGTATACTCTTTATGAATCGCGGGAGCTCAGAGTGACCTTGTCGTTCACGGTGGTGATAAATTCTATTTAATTACATTAAAGGGCTGCAGTCCTACCGTTTTCTATCAGTTCGGTTGGATAATAAGCCTTATGGTTCGAAAGACGCTCAGCATCCGTAAACCTCACACTGATGAAATAGTCCGCTCTGGAGGAGGAGTGCCGAGTCGCATGTCAACGAATGACAAATTACTATGTGTAATTATTCATATTGTTCCAAGCCACCGACCGTAAATCCCTAAAAATCTGTGAGCAGCCCCGGCAACTCTCAGTAGAGTGGTATTGTTCAAACAAACTTTCTAACCGCTTGTTATCGTCGCATAAATTCATCGGTCGACTCGCGATCTGGTGGCGCCCTCAGATGCATAATGTAGACAGAAATCAGACTGACACAAGTTGGGTTCACCTAGGAACAACCATGCTCAATGGGCCAAATGAAGCCCCCAGATGAAGACGTCACTTTCATATGTAGAGCAGACCGTATCGATTATTGTATATTCACCAGTATGCATGTTCAGTTCCGGTAAGTGATATCTCTTTGGAACACTAATGAGTAATTCGAACGCTTTTTGCTTCCTGGTTTCAACTCTAGACCGTTTTTAAGTCAGTTGCTATCAGTGGAGTGGCTGACAGCTCTAAAGCAGAATCCCATGTTCACATTTCATTACGAAGCATCAGTTGCCCAATATTCATTATGGAAATCAATGCACTTCGCCAAAGATTTGTTTTATCGGTAGGTTTCTATGACTAATAAGTTTCCCTAGATTCTACACTCAAAGTCAGTACATTAATATCTGAGCTAGAGATAGGCTAGCAGTAACGAAGTGGACGGCATCCATAGTTAAGGACCCGGCTGCTAGATAAGAGCAATCTCACATATGACTTGATGAGATGGGCTACAGAAACAAACGGACAGGTAATATTGAAGCCAGATAAATCTTTCATCTACCCTTCTTGTTGTTAATGGACTGATGTAAAATCATAGCTGTTTGGCCTTCATCGTTTAATTAGGTACATGAATGTGTCTGTCTCACACATTGTATTCATCGCACTCGTTAATCTATTGAATCGATAGGTACACTGGTAAAAGCGGACAAGTCTGAACCTACTGCTTGTTAGTCTGAGTAGACGTTTGCTTCGTATAGTCCCCATTCGGGTTCACGTTGATCGACACAAAGAAGTACTACACTCGGAGTCCTAGCGCATGGTCAGTCTAGATTACGTTGCCCCGTTCGTCGTGCGCGAGTGACTGATTTCAAGTAGTCATCGTTGAGGTAATTGATGGATGCAAGCGCAAACTAGATGGTTCAGGTAGGAGACGATATTTACTCGTTGTCTTTTTTCTAATGCCTCTCTTCTCTCTTTCACATTTTGCACCCATAATAAGCTTCTACTAATTTTGTCCCTGTGTTGATTGTTCACTTTCAACTCTCACTGTAATAAAATCAGTCCCTACTTCTCTTGCTATAGACCTATTCGAACCATTAAACCTGGTCAGTGGTTATGCATAATGGGTGCGGAGTAGTGCTAAGGTTTCCAGTGCATTTATCCATCAGATCATGTATGGTCGATAAATACAATCTGCGCCCATCCATAGTGGAATTGCGAACTTGTTGTTTTGTCAGACCCTATGCCCTATTTACGGTTAACTAACAACTAGTCTTTCATCTGAATACGGTGTGATCAATAAATTCGATAACTACCTCGTATTTTGAAAATTTACAGTTAGTACATCTATTCAAATCCGCAACTCAATTATGCGACTGTTTGTATCTTCACTTGAAATGAAGATCTCAACTCAGTATTGATGGGTCCCAAACTCATACTTCCCACCCTACCCAACCCGATCAATCAACAAGAGCCGGTCAACTTCGTGTTCATTGTGGTTGACGTGGGTTCAATCGATCGCTTTCTTTCGACCTAATTTGATTTTGAACGGCTAAATGAAAGTTTTCTGACAACTTCCCCGCGGCATTTCTCTTCACATTTTGCATCCACACGAAACAGCGGTGGCGTCCTGGCTCACTTGTGTTTGTTGTGTAGCAAATGAATCTGTTACCGTGCTCAATGCTCCTGCGTGCCATCACTGGCTGGCCGGTGTCTGACCAAACCCATCTTTCTTCAACATACACACACACATACACTGAGGGTTAAAATCACCCCCAAACAATGACAAACCAAGACAGCATCAGTTCGCAACCACTCATCTGATCCAAGTCAGTCAGAGTCTCTAGGGGCCAGTCGTGAAAACACCAAGGACGAAATATGCACAATGACTTAAACTGTTCAGCTGGCACGACATTTCCATGTGTATAGAACAATTTGTTTATATACTAGGCAGCTCCACTCTGACCAAACACAAACACACATGCACAAACGGGAGCGCGCACATCAATCTCAGGGGATATGAATAGAAGAACCACTGTTACCGCAATCTAGTTAGCCCATACACAGCCCTTTTTTTAGAACTCAAAACCGCTACAACAATGTTTAATGGATGCCTCTTAACGAACACATCTAGTGGTTTCTTTGACGTTCCACTAACTCGAAGTAAGTTGGTCGGATGAAACTGTAATGCTCAAAAAATGAAAGAGGTGGAGGTACAACAAGCATACACACCATCATTAGAAGTTCCGAACTATGTACACCAATTATCGATTAGGTCTTGCTTACTCTCATTAGATAAACCGTAGAACTTGGATTCGGACCTAAGATATTCACAATAGGAATTTCATCGCAGATGATAAATGAAATCACTTCTGAAGAGAAAACGGGAACACTGTAATGTTTCTGGGACCACTTCCTTGATCTCTTAGTAGCTCATTGTTTACCCTTTCATTTACCAAATATACAATGACCTGCTCGAGTTCCAGTTGCTCGACGTCTAGACACAGTTTAACGACAGTAACAGTATTTTTGTGGACAAACATGTGAAGCCATCAGTAACCTCATTATATACGGAACTACATCCGGACAATAAGATCTGTTGCGAATTAACTCAATTCCTGATAGCCATTGGAAGAGAGTTTGCAAGATGCACATTACTCGTTCTACTCTTTGATTGCATAACTCAAACCTGTGGGTTGTTTCGTTCTCATCAACTTCGTCAAGAACCTACTGAAAAACAGTTTGTATTGTACTCGGCATTTGTGGCTTCAAGACACAAGACCCGATGTTAATCTTGTTTCTATGTAAATTCTTTGAAATCTGATGGTCAGATAGCGTGTCAGTTTTAGCGTTTGAGCACGAGATAAGTCGTTGAATCAGTTTGCCTCAGAACCAAAAAAGCGCCTCAAGTTAAGAAACGGTGTAACAAACAAACTCACTTTCGATAGTTTATTATTAAACCAAATAAACCCCGTTTATTCTGTGGAACAGTGCTGTCAGGGTTAGACAGAAATAACGAGTAACAAATTCGGATGAAATCAGCCACGTCAGAGATAAAAATGGAGAACAGGATTTGGTACAATTAAGTCACAATTGCGACGCAACGGGAACCTTGACAGATTGGTCGATCAGAAAGGCTTGTGCACAAGGGTGGATTATTCATTCGATTTCCGATCGCTTCAGTTGTGTTCAAAATTCGACATCTCATAAGTTTCAAATGACTGCTCTTGACTCGGTAAATCGATCGAATAGGTCGGATTGATGGTATAGTGCAAATCGACAGGATATGCCACAAGTGAACTGGTTATTATCTTAGTGACTCTACTATAGATCTTACCTATACGTTCACATAAGCGTCTGGTAGCGCGATCCACCTAATAGTTTCCGGGGGGATAAATAAATGTGTATACACAGGAAGAATCCGGAGGATTTTGGCCTAATTTTGACTCAGTCTGTAATGGATAAATGCGTTATCGGTTGGTTATCTGTGTACGTACTATCCACATTCAACTCATCCCACACAAAAGTAAATAGTCGGCTATGGATTTGGCGTACAATGTTATAACAAGAATGGAGGCGGCGGACGAACATTCATTGTTATCATAACAGCGCAGGTGCAATGACCACAAAAACCTCAATACCATTTGTCGTCACAACCGTCAGGGGGGTTACGTTACTTAGAGCCAGTGTTAGCAGCTACCGCTGCTGCCTACTTCGTCAGATGATAAATGGCCGCCGTTTCAGGAATACAAATAGTCACACAGACCAAACGGGGGATAAGTACCGAGGATGTGCCAAACTGTTGGTTATCCAGTTTAGACGATTCGATCTAAACTCAGTGCGTTAAGATTGAACCAAAATAGCTGATTAAACCCGATTAAACTGGAGTTGAATATCAACGGCCAGCTGATTTTGTGTGAACAGGCTACGGGATGCGTTATCCGTTCGTTTTTTAAGAAAATAAATCGATGTACGGGATGGAAACTTACCGTAGGTTGCTGCATTTCCACGCTATTGGTTAAACACAGACGCAAGTGAACAGTCACGATAAATTAACTGCCTTGGCTCCGTGTTGGATTACGAGCGGAAAATGCTTTAGCTGCCAGCTATGGAATCAGTCTTTTGTGATATATGCGGCTATACAGTGTCACCCCCAAAAGTGTACTAGATAAAGACAGTATTGCGCGTTGCTACCTTAATCTGGCGGTTCATATCCAAACGAAGCAGCCAGGGTGAATCATGTCATATCGATTGATCGATTCGGTTTCAGGTGGATTGACCAACATTAACTCACTCAGTTAATCAATCTGACTCTGTGAGTCAGACTGTAACCTTACGATCGAACGCCTGTACGTTATATAAACTGTTTCCTTGCGTTATTTTCTGATATCCCCCATGATGTAATTTGTTCTAAAGCTCTGACTTCCACACACGATCGTCTCGTTTGAAATGCTATGGGTCTTATCTACTATGTATGGTAATCATCCCGCCCTATAAATCTAGAGCCTGTGTAGCCTAATCATGGTTCTGCTGGTCCTCCCAATAAACACTGTTACCGCGTCGTTTCTCTTCTCGGTTTTGGGTCAGGCGGTTAAGCGCATAACAAAAATGGACGGCTCAATACTTTACACCAATCTCGAGAGTGAAAAAATGTGTTTAATCACTTCTGCCTGAATCAGCCACAGCCGTCTGAAAGTTACTCAATATATGTACGCCAGAAGGTGAAAGAATGACTGAATCACCTATGAGATGCAAGTCATTGAGATTATGTAGTTCTCTTATTTGGGAATATCCGTTTATTCCGTCAACAAACTGATTTGACTTGGAACTTGCAGCGGTTACACGGTCGAGCTATACATATGTTTACTCGCCGAAGGAAATTCGTTCCCTGGAATAAAAGACATTAATTTGTTGGGAACAGGAACGTCTTTCAATAGACGCGATCTTGTCTGCGCTTACCAACAGCTGGAAACGAATGATCGTTCAAAGATTCACACAACTCAATATGGCAAACTCCAATTTGACACCAATTTCGACCGTATGTCGTTACTATTCAGCAGTAACATTCACTACACATCAATGTCATTTTGAACAGCAACCGATCTAAAGGATTTTGCACGCACGTTAGAATGCATTCTTTACAGACAGCACTTCAGTTGAAACTAGAAAATTACACGTTTTGACAGATCTGTTTGAAAACCATAATGTCTAAATGATGCAGAAAGCAGTTATCTGATCGGGCAGAGCTATCGGATTATCGTGATATCAACAGCCACAAGCGGTGTCAGCTAAATGCTTTCTTATTTTGAAACGTCTAACTGCTATTCTTCCTTCATACTGCCATATTTATGACACCCGTGATAAGTCATTAAGGGAACCGAAAGCTATGTAGGCCTTTTATTGACGGGCTAATCAATTGCTGGTGAACCCTTGCGCAGTGGAGCAGTCTCGACCAGAATAAATCTACTTTGTAATGCTTCTTCGTACGGCGTTGGCGCCATATTGATAGAAAAATTACTAGACATTGAGTCCACGGAAGTCGAATTTTTTCCTGTGCCCTCAGTACAACAAGGAAGGACGGCTTATGGTCGAGCAAAGGAGTGTTGACAGGATTTAACGGCTCTATGTTTCACCCTGTCCTGATCTCGTCTTTCTTGTAATATCAAAGTCGTTTGCTAAGTCGTGGTCATGACCACCCTTTGAACTGCCTAGGCAATCCCTTAGGAAGGCAAGCTTTACAAAATCAGAAAGGTATGCACAATGTCGCCCATCTTTAAAGTTCGGGATTTCAATGATCCCGTCAATTACGGACCGATTGAATTATTGTAGGTTGCCCAAAAAGTCACTGTGACTTTGGTTGGTGACCATTTACATGATCACTTCACTCGATTCGTACTGTTGCCTAAGAGTCGATATGGATTTTGTAAGGGATTCCCGTATGTCATCGATTTATTTGCTGCTAAGTGAGATTGGACAAGGGCATCTAACGAAAGCGAAATCAGGTGATGTGGTACATCCAGATGTTCTTAAGTCCTTCAATCGAGTAAACTATTTACCACTCTACGTGAACCTTCGTAATTATGACAGAGCACATTCTCCAAGAACTCGCCAGTTGCTTACAACACGGCCTATTTAATGGGGTTTATCCATCTTGTTATTCTGGAACCGAGTGGGTATCACAAGGATCCATAGTGGGACCTCTGCTTTCTGTACTGTTTGTGCCCGAAATTCCATAGATTGTCAATTCCCCGTTGTTACTGTATGTTGATAATAATCAGATATGACATACAGTAGACAATGATTTAAAAATTTCAAGTTGAACATCACCCACAATTGATCGCGGCTGTTGCATCCTCATAGATTTTCCGGTCGGCCCCTTTCGAACAGCAGAAGCACTAGACTCGAGTTTCGCTCTCATTAGACCTCGTCAGTAATGCATATCATCGCCACTACCGGGACTTCAACCACGGACACGCTGTTCATGAGGCAACCGTGTTTACCACTACGTCATTGACCTCATGATTTAAAAAGTGATTCGAGCATATCACACCACTTGACCACAGACAACTAACTCACACATAACTCGATCAAATATGAATTGATGCATCTCCACAGTTCGGGTTGTATAGATTACTTTCTCGGAGGTGAAAAACTAGGTGTGTGAATTGAGTAGACTTGTCTCAAATAACCTTAACCTGGGACAATATCCGAGGGAGCACTTGAGTTGTGAAGGTCGTCATGTGGTCCAATCATTGGCTTGTGCTCTCTGTCCTCTCTGAGCTGGACTCTATACCTCGATTGGACCATATGACGACCTTCACAACTCAAGTGCTCCCTCGGATATTGTCCCAGCGCAGTAGCCAATGCGTGCAGCCGCAATCAAAATGCTGCAAAATATGAGTCCACTAGACCAATCATAGGCCACTTCCACAGCCTGAAAATACAACGGAGAAATTCTACTGCACGAAAACGAAAAGGCTTTTACACGAAAGATACATTCTTATGCCTGAAAGAGAAACCAGTATGGAAAAAGGTACAGTCTACCCGTAGTCGTTGCAAAAACTGAGATAATTATCAGTCCGCTAAAGCCACAATACCACCTGAGTCGTTTGTTGTGCAGAAGACACTTTTAATATCATGGTGAGCCCAATGACAAGAAAATCTACCACAGTCAGTCGTAACTGTAACATCAATAGTCGAATTCAAACGCAGACGTGACGCAAAATTTCGGGACACGAAACCGAGTATACTGATAACTGAATCATCAGATGTCGGTGGAACGAAGATACCCTTTACCTCCTCATTGTTGATGCTAGCCATTTGTCGTTTTCTGCAGGTTACAGTGTGTTTGCCTTACAAATGACAGACACTGGCTGGGTTTCTGTTTCACTCATTATCTCTTGATTTACTGACTCTCTGAAAATGAAACATTCTTGCGAATTGTTTTTTCATTCTAAATCGTCCAACACAGTCAAGTGTAAGTAAGCATTCTCAGCTTCTTTCAATCTGTAAACCTTATATGAATTATTGGTATTATGGACAGCGTTTCAGGCAAACCATGAAACTAATAGGTTTTCTAGGTACTCTTTAGTCTGGTCAATCGACGAGTTTAGTGAAGATGTAACGATGTGTTTTATATGTTTCAGCTCATTTGTACACTGTTCGTTGTGTTTCTTTTAGAAGCAATTTCGCTGCCTTTACTATGAGCCGGGCTGTAGTATGAGAATATTCGTGAGATTCGGACCCACCAGACGAGTGTGTTCACTCGACTGAGTGAATTGTTTCTACTACAGCATCAGCTTGTCAGGTGACGGTGCAAAGCGAAAAACCATATAACTAGTGCAAACAAAACTCTGTTTGCTCGTTCAACGTACCTGAGTACTTGCCCTCCAAAAATTTAGACCAAACGGAACTCAGTTTGTATGAGAAACGTTAAACTTGGAGAATTCATGTAAGTTATTCATCTAAATGGTTGTCATAATGTTAGAGAAGTTGCAGTTTGCACAGGGACAGCGGGCGTCGTCCGAGCTTGTTATCCCAGCCAACAGACAGAACCGGCAGCCTACCCAGTGCCTTGACAACTTGACACTAACCAACACAACCGTGGAGATGATTGCTCATGGATTCTTTAGGTCCAACAGAAGGATATGTGTAACTAGTGGAGGTCAGCGCGCACACAGAACGGATCGAGACCAAATCTGTAAAATCATCAGTCAATCAGAGGGCCACCGTTGCTCTGATTTATCTACAGTACACACGCCCGTTTCCTTTGTGCAGCCAGGAAGAATGTTTAAAACTTGATACAGGGACAGTATACCGGAGTGAACGAGTAATTATTTTGTGCGTTCACTCTTCTGAGACATTCTACGAGAAAGGAACAATGTGCACTTCATCGAAAGGCATCTATCGACCACAGATCACACTGCCCGTACACCAAACTGTAGTTTTCTAACGTGAACGCAGTCTATAATTGGTTATTTTTCATGAAGCCATAATGGTCAACTGTCGACAACCGGTCTTGTGCGCTCGGAAAAACAATTAACCGTCAATCTTCGTTTGCCATCCTTTTTACGGGGACAATTATTATGGCCCAGTTCGAATCGTGTTGTTGTATAACAGGCAGTTTCGTTTGTGAGTAGTACGCTACTCACAAGTGACATTCAGGAACTAAAGGGCAAACTTCAACGCCAGGAAGATGACGGACCAGAAACTACTAACGGAATAGTGTGTACGCACTACGAAAAAGTGCCACCGGGGGCGAATGACAACGTACTGCTACCCAGTGTATGAATACACGTCAGTCGTGCAAATGAGTGTGTGTTCATGACCCCATGTTGTTATAACCTGTACGAGAGTTCGTACGATGAGCGACTTGCATGCTGAGCGTATTTTGCGGTCAGAACGTACTTAGTTGTTCTTCTTAATGGCAATTAGTGGGGAATTTTTTACGTAAAATAAACATTACTCATATATGAACACTCCAAGCATCCCTTGTAGTAATGACATGTTATAACACAGTTCCCGTCTTGTTTGAGCTCGGCAGCAGTACATTTACCTTCCAGTGCATGTCTGTTAACATGCTAGTGAAACTGTAATCACATATTGGAGTGTGCGAAATGAACTGACGTCGCTACCCAATTAAAGTGCCATGGATAAGTGGTCACGTATATGATTGTTACAAACGTCTGGACCGAACGGATAAGACGCTCGGTTCGTAATCCGAAAGAGTTGCGTGTACGAAGCCTGTTCATTCTACTCCTATTGGTAAACCCAATCGAGAGAGAAATCGGTCTTAAATTTACAGGTTGAGTGAATAAAATGGAATCGGACTGTTGGCCCACGTTCCCACGAAAGTTCGCCTGCTGCCCACTGTCTCTTTTCTCTGTCTTGCCTTTCTGTCTGTTACTTACTCGAAGTAGTTTCCCAGTCCACCACCTGGGGATACACTCGGTTGCATTTAGAGTCGCGGACACCGGGTGTAGTTGTGGCCCGGTCTATCTTGTTTTCAAGTGACCTGACCAAAAGTGGAAAACCTACACTACGTTGTCACAAAATGTCGAATGAATGAATGCATTCATTTCTTGTGGTCATTCAAATCACCCTGGTGACCTTAACCACAGGAGGAATGGCAGTTTTTCTATATGGCTCACTAAAGTAAGCAGTAATAAAGAGAGAATGAAGCACAGAAAATGGATAAGCAAATATTGTCAACTCTACGGTTAGAAATCAACGGCTTTTTCGAGTAAAATGTAGTTTGTAAGCTACTTCCTCATCCAGGGCAGATGCATAACCGTAGCGCAAAACAAGGAGTGGCCTAAGGTTAGTTCCTCAAACATCACACAGCAGAAACCGCTTAGGCGGATCATGTATTCATCCATCTAAGTTGTGCCAATTATCCATCCAGATCTGTTGGACAGGGGTCCGATTAAGCAAATACCATTTTGCAGAAAACTTGATGATGATGAGCAAACTAAGAGTAATGCGCTAGTTATAAACACATCCACATTATTGGTGACGCTCAGGGGGTGGTGTTGAAATTGCCCCGTTGTTCGTTGTGTTCCTTAAGTGAACGGATTGCATCAACCTGCCGTTTAAGAATGAGTTGTTATCTGTACTTAATCCAATGTGTAGGATCTACATTGTGACCGTACAATATCCATACTCGTTGTTGGTTTCCCCAGCTTTTCTCCTTCTCTTCCCTGTTGTTTTCGGTCTGGGCACACGATGGTTCTCTTCAAAGAGTTGGAAATAATTTCGAATTTCCGTGATTTTATCTGATTGGCCAAAACATCACTTCAGACTGGCTAGAATTAGAAAAATGATTTCTGGTTAAACTGGGTACCAAAGATTGCGAACATGACAAACATGTAAGACACAGAGCTCTGCCTTAATAAACCAACTTCACCGATTCCGGCGCGACCAGTCAATAAACAGTAGCGTAGTGCAAATTCACTGCACAAGAGTAGTGACCACTGCTTCAAGATTTCACACCAGGGCAATCTTTCATATGGGCCATAGTCAAGTCCGTGGCAGAGTGAGAAGAATATATAGAGGAATCAGAATGTGATCTTTCATCTCCCAGATTACACTCGCAGCTCATCTGTAACGATCATGTTACGTAGAGGCACACGTCCCCCGATGCTAGTTGGGGTTTAGCTGAAACCGGAGTGTTTTCCAATGGGTTCTCCTCTGATTGATCATATCTATTGAAATGTTCAACCTAGAATTGTATCATTTGGTTCGTGTTGTAGTTGTTCTTACTGTGCGCAGTTTATTTTGCTTATGGTTACACTTACATATGATTACCTGCTTCAACGTTTGGACTAACTACGATAAATGTAATCAATAGCCATGTTTTGAGAGAGGCGAAACAGAACTTCTGAATGATATACTTTCAGGACTATTCGTAAATACATTTAATGAATGCTGGATGAACCAATAGAACGGCTTCATCTCAGGACTCGCATGAAAGCAGCTTGCTTAGAGTATATCCTTGGGAAGTAACCAAGATTCGAACCTGCAACTGTTATTATCCCTGCGCTATCTTAAGTTCACATGAGGAATTTTTGGATACTTCGCCTAACGAAAGAATCATCAAATCGAAGACTAGCTACTCGGAATTGTGACACAATTGGAAAGCGGTAGAAATAATGGTACTAGGTTTTTTTCCAACTATACACGAACACGTCGAACCATTGAACCAAGTTGATACTTTGGACAAAACAGTAATAGGAATAGGAAAAAATATTTCGACTGCTAGCACAAATATTGCCACGTGACTTGTTACCTTCGACATGTATTTATCAACTGAGCTAGAAGGTAACTAGTGGAGAAACGTGAGTTTTATTAACTTTGACCCCGTTGTAGCCTAGACCCGTCTATTGGTGTCAGTAGCTCATGAGCAGATTGTATTTATCGCACCAATGAGAGAAGAACTGGTGCGAAGGACCAATCAAAATCATTCCACGTCATTCATTTCATTATCACAGGAAACATGACCTGTTATTGAGGTATATGAATGGAGGAAAACACACTCCGCTTAAAGCAAATTGTAGAACACAATTCGAAAAGTGTAATATAGCGAACACCATACTTACGATCGGTTTGTTTAGCAATGCCAAGAGATTCTTCGGAAAATGCTCGTGACAGTGTGGAACCCACGTAACGCGTTCGGTTCTTCCATTCGGATTTCATAACCTTTGAACTTTGCTAAAATATGAAAGAGGATTATATATAACAGGTTACCAGGTTTATTGAAAGTAATACTGATATGAAGCATGACATTTATTGATTTAAAGAGGATTCATTTTCGAAGAATCGAATTTTGTATTGACTTCAAAGCGACAATAGAGCCGCAGTGTTGATTGTGGCATCTACTTTATTGAAAGAGTTATCTAAACTTCAAACTCTAGGTTTCACGTTCGACAATAGACTATGCTGTAATCCTCAATTCTGGTAAACGTAATCTCGTGACCAAAGTAAATAAATGATGCAGAGGATACACCATATGCTTCATTAAATGTATGATAAACGGAGAGCCCTAACATGCTTGTCTGTATGCAAAACACGTTGGTGGTGAGAGGAAGCTCTAGTGATCGGTCCTCTCGTTTGATTTTTGCAAAGAACCGCTCATCTCTATCATCATCATCATTGGCGTAACAACAGCAAAAAAACCTTTCATTTGGTCATGTTGCCTTCAAAAATGACGTGTTTCTTCTACAATCGTAACTGTTCCTTGATTTTTAAAACACTGAGTTCCCTTGATCCAATTCACTAATAACGATAGAGGACATATATATTGCCATCCGCATGTCCTATATACTCTAATGTTTTACGTTTATGACTGAAGACAGTAAAAGAAATGTTCCTTGGTTCTCATAAGAGCTGAACTGCTTGGTTAGTAGGGGATTTATTTGCTACAAGTGCTGTTTTCGACTGGATTTCAACTAACGTCTGTAAGCAGCAAATTATCTATCAGTTTAGTCGTAAAGCCACGTGAAAACTCTGGAAGTTTCACAGATTGTTATACCTACGTAGTCCGTTCTATTATGTAGAGTCCAGCAACAGTTGATTCCTGCAACCAATAGCGAATTACTGATAGGTATTAGAGGAGTTTGATTGATGTAAGTCGAACTTCACTCGTAGTTGATTACAGTCTTCACATTCTGTTGATATTGTAGCCAGCTCCTTTTGGAAAAAAACAGTAATGAATACTTGATCACTTCCTGTTGGTGCTGGTAAGCAGTGCATACCCTGCCACAGAGATAATTTGAACTTCAACCACATTTTCGTGAAATAACTTTGTTGAACACTACGTCACTGACCTCATATTAGTCCAGACTAAATTGCTATATGAAAAAGGCTAACCAAAATTAACTGTTACTTACCAGTAGTGAACATACTACTCAACGAGATTATTGGGGGCTTCCGGCAGTTCATCTTGAAGTAGTGGGGTTACCGTTCAAAATTAACCAGACAGTTGCTGTGGCTCCTGTTGAGATGCTCCAGTAACTTCAACATTACTCACAAACTAACGTGGCTGAACTTTTGCATGCGCTAATTTGATTGCACCTAATACGAGGTCAGTGACGTCAATGGTTGCGTCATGAAATAACATGGCTGACCCTGGGCAGAGCATTCCGTACTTATGAGTTCTGACAAGGACGAGACTAGAGCCTAGTGAGTCTTTTAGAAAAGAGTTGGTCGAAAAATCTATGAGAATACGAAGATTGCAATCATTCACATTATAGCAAAATGGAAAGTGGTTAGCCGTTTTGACGTTGTTGGTTCTAATCCATATTATACACCTCGGAGAACCGTATCCAAAATCTAGAAACATAAAGCAAAATTCTCGACCAGGCTTGTACTCATTAGATCTGGGGTGACATTTACTCAAGTTTAAACTATATGTGAATTATTTTTTATCTATTGAACCTTCTTCTTCTCTCACTGGTCGAATGCGCTCAATCATTTTTGACTGAGCTACCAACCTGGAACATCTCGCATAACCCCAGAGAAGTATGCAGGCGAACGTTTTTCAAATAGGTAACAAACCAAGCACTCAGGTTTATCCATTTCAAGCGAAGGAAAGTAATCGGCAGGACTATTAGGAAATTAATCTACCATTTCGCCTATCAGCAGTGTAGTTTACTGGTCGGTGGTATAGTTGACGGATTGGTCATTGGTCGTTTGACAAATTCTCATCATAGTAACCCAACCCCTCGATAATTCGATGAACACAAACACCACAGTAGAGTAAATCAAACCCGAGTGTGAGATATGCAAACCCCTGATGTGGTTCCATGGTTTAGCTTCTAACATACTAGATATATTGCGGTGGATTATCAAACCGGAGGTGCAAGTATTCCAACACTTGGCGGAATACCTCAGCGTGCAGGAGGTACGTCTAAAAGCCATCAGCGAGCGGATCGGGGACAGCATGGGCGACCGAACGAGCGATTGCTCAACCAGATCGGACCAACGGACGAGGAGTGGCAAGTGGAAAAACCCCCGATAAAAGGTGTCGATAACACACACAAACTTGACAGAAGTGCACACGATGTGTGAGCGTAAACCTGGGGTGTTGTAGACTGGAATTCTGAATCAAAAATACGCGAGCGCGCGCCTAATGTGGCAACCATCGATTTGGAGAATAAAGATTGTGGTTGATTGAAAGCATTTTCGCTACAATACGTATACTGATGATTTCCTCCGCTTTTTTAAAATCAGTCCAAGTCCGAATTTCCGATGATTAGATGTCCTCATATTCAACAAATCCGCCGATCCGCTTATCACTGACTGGCTTGCAAGTTATTTCATCTTATTCACGATGAGTTAGTTGACATTTTGATAACAGGAAATTCCCTTCGAGCATATCGTCCGCCCCCAGAATTTATCACATAACAGGTAAGTCTATCAACGTCTACTTAAACGAGATCCAGTAGTCCAGTTCCAATATTACAATGGTCCGGCTACCAGTTTGAGAGGAATTTCAGCGGTCATCCGATGTAGTTGATGATTTACACATCCAACTCTCCAGAATATGTTGCCCCATAAAATGTGTTGCATAGAAGGCCAGAGAATATTTTCTCGTTAGGTTTATCAACTCACTAGTGAAAGAATAATTCCAAAGTCTTCTGCACGATATTTACTGTAAAGTACGGCGGACTGTAGAACGTGATTAAATGAACACAAGAACGATATCTAACTTCATCACTCGAATCATCCAAAACGCCAATCCGTTCACAGCATTGTAGTTCAATATCTATTCCATTTAGTTGGCACAGTAAGAAGTCTTGCAGGAGACTCTATCAGCACTGTATCTTTCCCTAACTATTAAAATGATCAATAATTGTTTGTTGTTTTATGCACTAAAGACTAGAAAGTGCTGTTGAACACCAACAGCCTCTACCTCAGATTGTTGGAATTTTTTCCACGAAAATCCTTTATGATACATCTCACACAAAAGTTTCACTAAGGCTGCTCCATTCCGGTAAGCTCTGTTCAAGTTTCGGTTTGTCAGTAGTCCATTTCAGCCTAAGGAAGTTCTCGCTCTTGAACGTTCCCGTAATAATATTCTCCATATCGCTTTTCGGCAGATCACGTGCTTCCACGATGGTTGCTTCAGTCCTTGCCCACCTGTTCTTTTTGGTCGAAAGTTTGCCATATGATTTAGCTTGAGTTTGTCTGTTTTGAGTAACTGATGAATAGCCGGAGATTTAGTTAATTTCATGTTGAACATCACTCACACGTGATCGCAGCTGTCACATTCCTATAGACTCTCCAGTTTTGAATAAATTTCACGTTCCCGTGATGTCGGAAAATCATTGTCTGTGTCAGATAGTTTATATTCCAGTAGATCGTTCGTCCTCCCCTTGTACATGTTAAGTGGGTTCATAGAGCAATACCGATTGTCACCTCAACTTACCGCTTATGTCTACCCCTACATGACTACTGAGGCGATGACTGAATCCGTCCACTATAGCCATGACAACGGACTAAAGTCACTAGCTAGATTAACGTAAGTACATATAGTTAATACTGCCTCAATCGGGGTATTTTTTCTGGTGAACAGTGCAAGCGAATTGAGATCGAGCAAATTATACATACAAATTGTTCTTTCTAAGAACTCGTCCACTGACTACACGGACAATTCAGTTGTCTTGTCTTGGACATTAGTCTGTTGGTCGAATCGACAAGGATGATAGTTTGTCAGTTACTTTGAATCTTATGGTTCGACCTAACTCTTGTTTTATGGACTCAAACAACAGACGACGACCTAAAAATATGCGATTACACCTGACAATGTTTCAGTTTGTTGATACTTCGTTCCATTGCAATTTTACCTTTCCTGACATCGATCTGTTGTTCGGATTCCAAGCACAGTAATACACGTTGCTGGTGGCAGACGGATAAACAGGGGGCAGTCTGAAAGTCACTCGGTTGAATCAACACTGCTATCTAAATACCTGGCTGATTGTAGTGGGTGATAGAATCGTGTCTGAAGCTATCGTGTTTTTCACAAACCTAGACAGGAGGGCGACGAAATTTTGAGTGTGTTTTAGATTTTTACCCAAACAGGTGTATGAATCAGGCAACTACCTCAGTCAACACAGCAAATGTCATCGTTGAGGGAACAAGCACATAAACCTGGATGTCGAGATCGCTGGGACACAAAATATGCATCGTGGGTGGTAAAACAAATAACGGAACCAACCTTCAGTACACACGCACACGCATGTGCGATTTATGTCACCACCCCATATGCTAAGGTCCGTGTCATGACATTGGGGTATGCTAACAGATGGCGGTACCGAGGTACGTCCCCTACACAAAGTTGTGGGGACCTTGTCCCACGGGGACTGCCGAGCAAACAATCCCCAGCTGCCGGCTTGAACTCACACAGTTGTGTGCAAACGACATCTCAGGAAGGCTCATTGAGGAAATTAGTCTTGATCTATGGATGACCAAGATAACAGCCGATCTGTTGTTTGAGAGCTTTCACTCCAACTTACAATTATCGTTTACAGGTTACAATTTCAATGCAGCTTCCATTGGTATTGAACTCAAACAGCTTAAGTTTTGAGCCATGGTAACTAGTTTGAACGTTCAATTGTTCTGTAAAAAGCGCGATAAAGTGGGAATCGATTGGTATTCTTTTAAGCAATCCGGTTCTTTGTTCTCAAAAGGAGTTTTTACAAACCCTGCAGTTGCCATGGCCAAAGGTCACATTACTGACCTCAACCTCGACTTCGACGACCTAACTAAGAGCGGATTTCTAAGTCACTCATCAAAAACACCAGTGACTCATTACTTGAGTGAATTTTCCCGTTCGTTTGGAATTTTGCGCCACATTGTACGGACCAGTGGTACTTTCCTTGATATTGATTTTATTTTGCATAACCTACGATAGCTGTAATGGTATAATGAAGAATTATCAAAAACTATTGATCCTCATCGTTTTCTTTTATGACTCGACGCGGATTTTTCAGAGATTACGAGAAAACGAAATGTGTAAAACGTTAATCCTTGGATTGTTTGTTTGCCGTGGTTTTGTTTAATAACAGATCAGTGTATTTCAGATAAAACCCAATTGTGAAAAGCCATGGCTTCGGCTGGATTCGAACCAGCGATCACTGTATCTTTGGATTGGATTCACGTATTTGCGTTGTTTGTGTATTTGTGTGTTCAACCGCTGTTACGTGAAGTAACTAGAGAGAATTTACGACAGTGCACTGCCAGTTATCCAAAGTGGACCCCCCGACTTCGTGATGGAACAACAACAACAACAACAACAACAACAACAACAACAACAACAACAACAACAACAACAAAGATGACGGTGTACAACATACACTGGTGATGAACCAGTTTGTTCTTGAAAACTTTCGGCCAAAAGGACAAGCATTATTTGCAGCAATTGATGGTTACCGTCATTGTGGCGGTAAAAAAATTCGGGCACTAAGGTGTTTCACAAATACGGTGAAGCGAACAGACTCGTGTTGTCACGGCAAAGCGAATGAAACAAATATCAAGTTCAGCTGAGATCAATCGCGTCACGAATACAAATAGAGAATAGACTTGGATACAATTAAGTCACAATTATGACGAAACGTGAACCGTGACAGGTTAGTAGATCAGAAAGGCATGTAAACAACAGTGGATTACTCAGTCGAATCTCGATCACTTAGCTGTAGTCAGAATCCAGTATCTCACGGTTTTCGATTGATTGTCCTTTACTCGGTCAATCGGATGAAGATGTCGAATTGATGATATATTGTGAGTCGACAGGATATGCTACAAGTGCACTGGTAATTTTCTCAGTGACTCCACTATGAATCCATACTGGATGATGCTTACTGGTACGTTGAGATATGCGCCTAGTTGCTCGACTCACGTAACCAATTCCACAGGAGCAAGGAAATGAGGAAACACACGAAGAATCCCTAGAACCAAAGGCTTTATGCCATAACCGTAGAGACCAGGCTAATGTACAGTGGATACAGGCATGCAAATTTGGCAGCACAGAAGGCTCTACTGAGGACAGTATTGAATCTTCCAGTGGCTATTTTAGCAAGCCTGTTACGTTTGAATTGTGATGAACTATTTTTCGCTAGATACATCCTGTCCATGCCCTCGAGACGTTGCATGTTCTTGTCTACATATTGTCCCGGATAGCCGTTTTGTCAGAACAGTGTATGTAGGAAATACACTTCATTGGGAGTCGTTTGCTGTGTACATTCTCATGACTCTACCAGTCAAGCAATGTATGAAATTCCCTATTTTTCTCACAAAAACAAAGCTGTTGAAATGGATCTACTACTTATTCTAGGTCTGTTTTTCATAGGTCCCACAATGAAGTGATCCATCAGCATGCCTTCGAATGAGTACGCCCGGGAAAGCTAGTTGATTGGTACATTCATCTTCCACTACAACAGTTGCGTTTATGTGGGCCGACTTGAAAATAGCTAAGATATCAGTCAGATTAGTAGGTGCTTTGGTCATCAATAGGATATTATTCATTAGGTTTCTGTCCCGAATTCGAACAATAGACTAGAAGGTAGATATACAAAGGAAACTTCAAGTGCTGTTCATGTGGAGGTGATATTTTACTCAAGTTTGACAGCTCAATTACATATTATTGATACGTTTGACTTAGTTAGAGTAGAACAGTAGAGAACGATCAATATATAGGCTGTGTGAAGCACCAGGCAATACTTCACGTAGACGGCTCAAACTGTTTCAACGACGGCTTGCCTAAATCGGTGAAGAACTCAAGTTCCTCACATAATTCAGACCCCTTGTTGTCTTACCGAAAGTTTGATTCCAGTGGTTTTGTCTATTATTTAAAATTCCTTTTCTCATAAATCCACTCATTATGGACGTCGTATAGTTTCAAAATGGGCTTTTATCTACTATGACGTCATTTAACAGTTCATATGACCGTTATGTCAACCGACTGAATATCCAAATACCTTGGATGTTACAGCTGATGATCCGTTATCCAGAAAGACATAACACAGCCTAGGCATTCCACGCTTTGTAAGCACTCAACCTTGTGGTGTTTATTAGAACGATACTAACTGCTTATCTTCTTTTGCCTGTTCTGCAGTATGGCTGTTGTTACCGTGACAACCACGAATTCGTATGCACTTCTGATAGCATTTGGCCTTATGAAATTCAGCAAGAGTGTTCGGGGTTATCTGGATTGATCAGATTGAACGTCTGTGATTTGATGGCTGAAGTGGCTTGTATTTCCGGTCTTCCATTGTTCGCCGAGATTAGCATTTATATTGCCTACGGTTCATCGCCAAACGAGGTAACGGCACGAGCACGTAAGATTTGGAGCCTATAGTATACAACATTTGCGAACAGCTCGTATTGCTCTGGTACACTAACCCATAACACGGTAAGTTCGTTCAAACGCGCGTTGTGCTTCCAAGGCAGCATTGGTTTGGATAAAATGTTGAAAGTGATTCCATTCACGGTGGTAGAATCCTGTTATTTTTCAATTACTCATCCCAACTACTCAACAAATTGCTCCATCCACCCAGTTAAGTGAACCTTCGATATTTTTGTGTAAACCGCTTCAGTAAACAAAATAACTTAAGATGCCTTAAGAAACTTTAAAAATCAGTCGTCGGTAAACGGTGTTTTGTGCATCAGAACCAGATCTTCAAAATCGCGAACGCAATTTGTCTAACTATCCTGTCTCTCACATTGTCACTTGCAGTTGCAGTGACATTGGTATAGACAGAACAAATCGACAACTATCTCAGCGAGTACCAGAACACATCCCGAATTGGTTGAAACAACTGACGACAACAGTCTCAAGCCATTGAACCCGTTGCCCGAAATTCCGCATCATCGAGTGCTCAACACCTCATTGTAACAGATTACCAAGTTGACCCACTTAGCTCATTCAGAATATTGTTACGCAATCGGAACGCAAAGTCTTTAGCGAAGCTAATGTTGATTAGAACTCAGCAGCTGGCGCTATATGCACAAAAATGTTTGAAGCAACCTATCGAGTTGCCGTGGCGTTGATAGCATAATACTTGGCGTGACTGTGTGCGTGTCCATAACCTGTTTATCACTAATTGTCTGTCGTATATAACCCGTGTGTTTTACGTGTGCAATATATTTCTTCTTTCTGCACTGACGAAGCACTAAATAAGTCTGAGGATGCGAAAATCAGTAATTTGGTGTGAATGTATGCGTGCCCGTAAACAGTCTATCTCCAATTATTTGTTCTGTTTTACATGTGCGACTGTTGAGATTGAACGAAATGTTTGCATAACACAACATATCTTTTTTCTGTACTTATGACGTTAATGGTGAGAGGATTTTTGCAGTTGTTACAAGGAACCCAGTGTTTCAAACTTCGAAACCGTTTATTACAACTTTTGCTAGTCTGGGTTTTGGCTACCAGCATCATTCACTACTATTCAGACCAATCAACTCCTTCTTTTTGCACCTCTATCCTTTATTCTCGTTACTTACTTATGTATGACGGATAGAAAACTTAGATGTCATCCTTCTGAATACATTTCATGTTTCAAGTAGAGACAGTCAACTTACCGAATTAATCAGCATATGACCGATTTCACTGTGCTCAAAAGTATCCTGGAAGTTTGCCTCGGTCACTGGAATACAGTCTAGAAACGAAAAAACAGAGTGGTAGTTTTAAGACAATTAAACAAGTACATTCGCGTAACAACCACATCTACTGACAAAGTATCTATGTGAACATTTCTTACTCACAACGATCTTTGGAGATTTAATTGGAATCAATGAAGAAACATTATGTTAACTGACAACAAGAAGTCGGTTGTTGTTAGTAACACATTACTGACATGCAACCTTGAGAAAAGCACTACGTCATTCACTCTGTTAACGATAATCATTGTTACATCTAGCAATTTGGTTTACTTTATTCTGAAAGCAAATTTTGCAAAATTCATATATGAGTTGCATGTTATTTGAAATCATATGTGCATGTTGCTAATTCTGATTAACTTTCGAACCGTTCTACTGCATTAAGAACCTCTGAAATTAAAGTTCCGATTTCGTTGGATACCGTCCGCATTAAAAGCGAATGATTTTAATACAAAGTATCCTAATCTTAGGCGTGGACTGTGAGCATGTTATCTGCAATGTTATCGATCGTATAATGGTCCCGACCAACGCTCAAACGTAACCTCGCCAGCTTTTACCACCATCTGAACAGCTAACATAAAAGGCGTTTCGTTAAACTGCGTGCACGTTTTTGGCAGAACGACCAGAAAACCCTGGACAAAACGTATAATCCCCAAACTCCGTCACCTTTGGTGACTGTCGAACTCGGCTATTCTGAAATCATCACTCCTTTGTTACACACTTACGGGTGACAAGTCTACCTACGTCTTTTCTGGTAAGCGTAGCATCCGATGAGCCGACTAACTATGGAACTTCTTGATTATGTCATCCTTGTGAGCGTCATTGGAAGTCCACTCATCCATCTCCCGGTTCCTTTGGTTGGCATCAGTACAAGACACATTCATAACAGAAGCAGTTTTAGGTAGGGATACTGTAAGTTCAGTCAACGTCCTACAAAGCGGTGAATGAAGACGATCAGACACCCGGCTGCAAAGCTTCTAACCAAAGGTTTCGCGGTCAGTTCGCGCATCCACTTGACAGCGTGAAGGGTTCTGCTAACATGTTTACTGGTGAGTAGTCGAGGATTTAATTAATTTCACGTTGAATATCACTCATAATTGATCGCAGTTGTCTTATTTCCATAGACTTTCCAGTTGGCCCCTTTCAAAAATAAGCACTAGACTCTAGTTCCGCTTTCATCAGAGTTCGTCAGTAGTGTATATCCTTGCCACAGTCTGGGCTAGAACTCCGGCCACGCTTTCATGAGGCAAGCGAAAGTGGTTGAGCGCTCACATATGATAATTCGATCGTTCCTAATGTGCGGTCAGTGGTGCAGTGGTCAACACGGCTACCTCATGAAAGCCATGCCGGAGTTCTAGTCCTGGTCGTTGCACTGCTGACGAGCTCTAATGAGAGCGAAACTCGAATCTAGTGCTTGTTTTTGAAAAAGGGCCGACTGAAAAGTCTACGGGAATGTGATAGCTGCGATCAATCATGGGTGATGTTCAGCGTACTATATGTTTACCACTGTTTTGTGTAGTGGAATAACTTAGTTATTCCTAACCAGTTACCTTAGTTACTAGGTCCATGCCAAATGCTTAACAAGTTACATTGCATGCAGCCAACGGCATACACAACTGAGTTCTCTGAGTTCTATTGTCCATAGCCGCCTTCTGACTGAGTGTTAACACAGTCAGAAGGGCTTTCAAATTCAGCACGTGGATAATCACTACCAAATCCGGTCTACTTTCAAAGTTGCTCAAACTTTATGCTTGAGAATTCCACTTGTTTTACTGAACCACCTACACGTTGAACGTGGAGCAAAATAGCCGCCAAATTTCGAGCGCTTTTTTCTACGTGTGACGGTGTTTGCTAGCTAAATTTCTGTTCAGCGAGCCAGAGAATGGCTAGTTAGGGTGCACTCTTGCAACGGGGTGACATAGGCTTGCATGTGACAGGAATGTTTAGCAGGAACTATGTGACATGTAAGTCAAGACACCGGCAACTATATTTGCTGACGACGCTTCACCGTTGACTCCGGTATTGCTTTAGAAGTGATGAGTCAGACGCATGCTGGATGAGGATCATGTAAACCAATAAATTGGTTTGGAAATAACACGACACATTTCAAGATTACAAACAGAGGGATTGATCTTATGGTGGTGGTGTTGAAGACAGTTTCAGCCGGAGGACATGAGGAATTGATGGGTTCAATCGGAAGACTATACGGAGAGAACAGTTTAATGTCTGAAAAATTGTATTAAGAATGAAGTTCATTGTTACGACAGAAAATATCCTTCAATTTACATAGTCCATTGGTTAGGCTGGAGTTTTAGTCACCAACCATGGAAAGCCCGCAGACTCGGAGACCAGCGTTGACTACGTTCCTGTCAAGCTTAAAGTAATATATGCAGGTAGATCAGGTTGAGTTTTCTTCAGCTGCCGGTAAGTGCATCGCACAAAAACATTTATTTTTTGAAAATCTTCAATACAAATGGCTTTAAACGGTAGTGAAATGTGTAACAAGGATGCCAAGAAAATAGAAACTTACAATCTTTGCATCATACAGAATCGCAACCACGGAAACAAGTTGAAGATTTTAAAATGAAATCTAACCAAAAGCCGCTTTTTTAGAAACGGCGACGTTGCATTTAATCATTGTGAAATTTGGAAATTATTCAGAATGTGAAAATCTATTCTGTTGTTTCGTAAGACGGGCAAGGAGTCACTGAAATGCTATTTCATCAAATGGGGTAAAACTGGACAAATACCGATGGAATTGTATAATACGTAGTGAAGATGCCGATGTACTGGATGCTGGAAGCGACAAAGAAAATGGACGCATGAACAAAAAACGGAAGGTTTCAGGCAGAGGAATAACAGAGGGTGGGAAATGACTACGATCTTTTGCGCTAGTGTCAGGCCTATAGATTGTTTAGGAGGACCAAATGATACAAAGGAACAATACACGCGAGTGAGTTTGACTGAGCACTTCCATCCGATAATTCAGTCATGCTAACTGTGAACCAAACGGCATAGTTATCACCATGAGTGCTTCAAAAAAGCGCGATTGAGATTTTAGTCCCTTCAGTGGCAAGTCTAGTTTTGTTTTTCTAAATCTATGGAAATAAGGAGGGTGCAAGCAATTGTGAGTGCTGTTGAATTTATGCACAATGGGCTTCAACGATAAATATCGTCGCAACACTATTTTCAGGAAAATAACTTTATTTTTCATTCGAAAATTCATCGTTTTTAACATGTAGACTTTTTCCGTTACTTTCTCCTGCTGAAAGTTTGGTTTGCGATTAGCTTAATGGTTTCAGTTTTTACGGCATTTTTGATTCGGCATGCACTAACATGGTACAGCTATCATCGAGAGATTGCAAGAGACTGTCAAGAGTCTGTCAAGTCGTTCGGTATGGAACTATCTAATAAAATTAGCACCGATAAGGAGACGAAAGACTAGTGAATACCGTTCGTTCGTTTCTGACCTAAAACAAGCCCAGATATAACAATCACAGTTAAATTTTGTCATCAATCCAACATCACTCATGACTGGCGAACACAAGTGCCATATAGCTAACGGATGCAGGTATACCATTGTAATCACCGGAAGGAGCGTTGATTGATATATGGTATTTTGCACCTACTGCAAGATTGCGTTAAAATGACCTTAGTTGATCGCATTGGCTGCAAAGCTCAGTCCCTCAGAAAGCACATAAAACATCAAGTGAATTTGAAAGTCATCGAACGACCAGATAAGAGGTCGGTAAATCTGACAACGACGCACACATTTTTGTGAAATTTCTTGAAAGCAGACTTTTAGAAATGAAGTGTAAACGACTTCCATCGTCCGACAGTTGAGCAGCCTGCTCATCATCATATGAAATCCTTCCTGTTAAACTGAATTGTTGGCGTTATGGTGATAAGTTGAAGTGCTACACGAGTTGCTGAAGGAATATGACAGACCCCAACTTAGATTACATAATAGTAATGTGTAGCCGTAAGAAAGAAACGAAAACCCGCATTTCTGCCACCCTGTATCAAAAAATTTCAGTCGAACCAGTGGCCGGTATCATTCGCTGTTCAGTTGACACTCGGTCCGGACGTTTAGTCTGACGGGATCTCTATCGTAACATTCTTAACTATACACTAGTACTCAAAAATGCTGGTAAAAATGTGACAGCTTGACAAGACAAGCCTAACTTGTACATTCCGATCTTTATATCAGGATCATTACGTCATTCATATATTTGCTCTTCAGTGTGCTGAACAATTTCAGTGAGAAATTAGACAATCAATTATCTCACATTCTCTATGGTACTCTTTTGCCCTTGAAGTTAATTGCTTCTCACATCACTGTAGTACAAACATGTTTGTTTGGGAGCAAATCAATTTTTGCCATCAGGCTACTTGTTTTGCACATTACCTTATCGCCCCATCTGTGACTGCTGACTGAGAAGCAACGTAAAGACTTACCGGACGCTCAAAGTCCATTGTTTGTTTTCAACTCATTCACATTCCGGTCGTCCAACAACCTCTTTGAGTAGAGAAACACTAACAGTTGGCGGCTTCTTGGCCCTATAATAACAATGATCGTGCGAAAAGGCCATATGCCACTGCAACGCTTTTCTGGTCATGTGTGCAGATACGGTCCTGTATGTATGCGGCTAATCAGTTAGCGTATATACATACCTATGGACGTTCGCCATTACAACCTCGCCCGTACCCCACCTCACACACATTTCTGATTGACATAAAATAATGCGTGTGCCTGTTCTCGTCTTCTTTATCCTCAATACCTCCGTATTCTAACTCCGTCTGTTTGAACAGTGCGTTCTACCGACAAGACAGACTAAGTGCCCATAAAGACTATTCATTGCTCAAACCTGTATGACAAACGCAGGTTCATCACATGTTGGGAGACCACTACACACCATCTGGTAAACTTTTGCCTACCAGAAGAGGCGGTTGGACCAGATATGTCGATCCGTTTGTCTTAACCCCACCCAAACACTAGCAGAGCGACGTATAAAGTTGACATCTTCAGTACAAAATCGTTGAGGATAGCTATGACTTCCCGGCAGATGAACATGCGAAAGGGGTCAGTAGATTTGTGGATACATAAAGCAAAATGTCCGATGTAAGAAAACAGAGGACGTCAAATAGCTGCCGGAACCCAATGATGCAGAGGTTAACCGGAATGGCCCACTGTATGGCACGAATTTGTGGTATCTACTTTGCTCCACTTCATTCAGTTGTACTCAACAAAACATTAGTGGGTTAATCTGACGAGAAAAAACATAGCTATTAGGTTTCGACCGAAAGTGCTGATACTTGTTTAGTCGTTTTTGTTCACTTTGTTTCGGTTGCTCGTTTTAGCCCCGTAGACGAGGATTTCACCACCGTGCTGTGGAGAGGATACAACAGATTGAGACCATAGTTATAACTGTTTCGTTCAGAGTTACTTCGGTAACTGTCTCAACAGGTTGGGCACCTCAATGTTCTTTGGGGCAACGTTTTGGAAATTTTAACGAGTATGTTTGCCTTCGGAATCTAAGAACAAACATCTATTTATCTAATGCATTCAATGAACAAAATCACCAGTTAACAAGAACTCTTAATATGAAACACATACACCTATGGGAGACGTAACATTACTCATCTGCTATTCAAGGTGATTATTGGAACCGTTTTCGAGGCATTGTGCACCAACGTCGGAACTGCAAGCAAAATTTATTCGGCTGCTTCATAAATTAAGTAAGCTATGCATTTTTCCGACTGACAGTCAGCAAGTAACAACACTGGTCATTATGTTATTTGGCACATCTGTGAGTTTGAAACTTGTTTTGAGAGGAAGAAACTGCATCTTCTTTTCGCACTTGTTTGTGTAAAATATTTGAGGAGACGTAATTGTTTGCTCCATTTCTAGTCTCATTTGCTGATGGACGTGTTGCATATCTTACCAATTTCACATTTATTTGTTGTTATTTTCAAAAAATCTCAATAGTTTTCTATGGCATCTTGCTGCTGACTGGACTGTACGATGAATTTTAGGTGTAAGTTCCGGATTATCAAAGTCCATGAGAAATATTCCATCAAGCTATCTATCAAATTGTTAACTGCAGGCGCCTGTTCCTTACAATCATTTTGTGTAAAACTTTTCAGTCTCCATGTAGTATGGAACTTGTCACCTTACATGCTTCATTGGGGCATTGGTGATGGTTTTTCTCAAATGTGCCACGCTGACACTTATGCGAAGCGGAAGCCCTTAATCACATCGCAACTACACTTATACCTAAGATTCTGGTAGCAGAATTGTGTTATATACTTTACTCATGAAGAAATGTGTCGTAATGAAAATACGGGGTCAGAATGAAGTATTCAGAAGACTTTGAGCTTAATTCCGGATGGACTAGGCGTTGATATGACACCTCAGTAGACTAATTTTACTTGAACAGTTACCACGAATGTTGCTTGAGAACCAATTTGTGCAAACTAAGGACACTGCATGGTTTTACATGTTTTCCAATGTCGCTTTTTGTAAGATGGCATTATCTGCACTGGCTTAATACTTCAGATGCAATACGAACCATCTGGACGACGAGTAATTCAACATGGTTCATTGTTTAAATAGGTGAAGTAATCTGGTCGAAGCGACTTGTTGAGAAAACCTTAACGGCAGAAGCTTCGTGGGACTGGTATCATGCAGTTGATTTCTTGTTAGCCACAAGTTCACGATTATTAGACTCTAATCTACGAATTCCATCACATTCACTGAGCCAAACTTACGGATGGGGATTTGCCACTAAACTGCTTTCAACGGAATAGATACGAGACTGATGCCTACGCTTTTATGCAAATATATCGTTTTGTTTTGGCCAAAAACAGGTCTTATCCTGAGTCATATGTGCTATTTCTTGTAGGTTTAAATGGTGTGATTATGTGAATCAGGAATTCACATTCAAGTACCATTTATTTTGTCAGTGACGAAGAGGCAAACAAAGTGCGGCTTTCTTCCTCAGGGAGTAATGGCATTTACAGTACCTTCTGACTAGTTAAAGCACGTTTGGCCGATTAACGCTACGGTTACTGTACTTCGCAAATAATGTTTTCAAAACGACATACGCCACCCTCTGCAAACAACGCGAATGGATTGTCAGTTTATCATCGCCGTGAGAACAGTTGTTATTCGAACTAATGTATGTTTCTTCCTATGTTATTCTACGTCTATGATTTTATTTATTGGTCTACTGTCGAACAGACTGAATTTACAATATAGACACAATTAACTGCAAAGAAGCAGCAAAATGTTACCGGATACATCTTGAAAACTAGTGTTGGTGACTTTTCCGTCAAGCTTATATCGGAGACACATTGGTTCAAAGGGCTTAGCTGTTACGTATGATTGATGTCATCGCTTTCAGAGTTGCTCATCACGGTGACCAAAGTCAAAGGACGTCTTAGCCACCACCACAAGTGACTTGAGCTGCATCACTAGTGGCTCCGCTTACACACCACATACCCAGTGTAAATCCGAAGGAATAAGACCAATGCGTGTACGAGTGAGGCCATTGTGTCCAACCGGCCAGTACTGGTTGTTATATATACACATAATGTTAAAACCATTTGTCATCAGGTCTTCATATACTCGGATATATTGTCTAAGGTTATTTACAGTCATGTAACAATGTAATGCGTCGTCTATTTAACGAGATCTTTTTCAGAGATATTCATAACTTATCTGCAGAGAATTATGATCTGATGTAAACTTGTGCAAGTGAAAACCAAACAGAATCAACCAGGAATGTTCTAAGAAACATCAATGTTATCAGTCATATGCTAGTGGTTGAAAACAAAGTTCACCGTTAAAAAGGGAAGACGATTTACTGTAGATCAGATTCGTAATGAACGACAATTCTACTCTGTGAACGATACTAAGAGAATACTTGTCAGCTAACTGGTGAGATTTGCTCTGGAGAAGAATGACTACTCTCAAGTTAGAACAAATGTAAGCAGAAGTTAAATATTGAAAAGGATAGGCGATATGCTTAAAACTACTTATTACACTAACGAACACGTCTTTAATAGTGTTGGGACAAACCTTCGACGAAAAGCTATTCGCAGCATAACGTGGAAGAAAAATCGCGCAATACTATACTAGACCTTTAAGAAACAATTTATTAATCACTCAATATCATGCAGTTTTAGAGCCTTCAAAGTATCCACAATCTTTCCTGTAGTTCTCACTCAATCGTTTTGTGAAATGAATAACTGGTAACCAGCATCCTACCCCAATAGTTAAGGTCACATCACCAAGTGAACAGGAGTTTGCATGGAAATTAGTCTTGAAGTGGTTTGAATTAATTGGTTTTTAACTATTGTAGATTATCGCAGGTTGTTTATTAAACAAGTCTAACCGTAACTTTCCTTTGGTCTCTTACGACCGTGTGCACCTCGACTGGACTCAATCAAATCGCTTCCGGACCTCCTGACGAACCTCGAAAATGATCTTTTAACGGTTAAACATGACTGAAGGTTAAGATCTTGAATTGGCGAAGATCCATACAACTTATGAGCTTAGGAAATAACAAGACTCTTTTACAAGATTTTTCTACGGATGACTGGACAGTCCAACTAAGTGAATGGAAGATGATCAAATAACAGCGTTCAATTTATGCCACCCATATTTTCAGTCAGTTATTAACATTACTGCACTATTTAGTTCATCAGTAATAGGACAATATGTGTGTGTGAAAAGTTTGAAGTATATAAACCGTAAATGACGCATAGGAGACGAGACCTGGCAGATCTATCACTCTTACAAAAACTGTTACACCCCAACATATAAACTTGATGAGTGAATCGTCTTGTATTAGATTATTAATACGTCACAGTGATCACCACGCTATTCACACGACAAGTATTATGCAATTCCAAGGTGCTCTAAATAGGAGTACACTTCGAATCCAGAAAATCCTTTAGAATCTGGTTAGTTATAAAGAGGGGTATGAACAGAAAAAAAGCTATTCAATATAGGCAATAATGATCTTGTTATGCTCTGAGTCTTCAATCATATACTCATTTATACTCTAAATGACATCAGGTCAAAGGAACAACTGACGTAATAAAACTCATCCGGAAGCCACCACTAGACTGATCGGAACCTAAAAACATCTGGGTCATTCTACTATCCTGTTAATCATTACAGTTTTAGTGGGCTTCTAATTCTTTTTTGTCATATCAGCGAAGAACAGTTTGACCTCAATGATTACTTTTTTTAGTGCCACCATAACCGGTTTCGGATCTTTTAGTTGACAATTCGTTAATTCACATTAATAATCCGATAATGTATTTGCAAATATTGGGCAGGTTTCATGAAAACTGACTCACAAATTACATTGAGTGAGTCTAACTAGCTTCATTTTCAAAACTGTTATACAATAGTACGTGTGTACTGTGTACCATTGTAGTTAAGCGTGAACTGTACACATCATCAGTTGTTTGATATCTGATGAGCTGGTCTTCTGTCATCACATTGAAAAACAACAAAACAACCAGAGTGAAGATGCCTTTTATTTTTTCCGGTTCATCAAAATCAACCGCCATACTGGTTCATAAGCGACCAACACAGTAGTAAGTGCCTGACAGGATGCAAAACATCTCCTTCTAGTACACGTTGAAAATGTATTACAAAGTTCCGGAAGCATGCGCCATGTTCATTTAGTTTAATATCCGTGAATCACAAGTTCAGGTTACTCACGTGCATTCCTAAAAAGCGACTGAGGCCCATCAATTTGCCAGATATTGTATAGACAAATTAACAATCACAGATGACTCACTAACAATGAGAGTAGGTTGGAGACAAATTGTCAGCATTCCGATCAATAATATGAGTCGCCTCACCATACCTTATTCCGTTTGTCTACTATAATTACAGTTAGACCCCCTACACATGTGGTTCCAAACCCATGACACCTAAAAAGAAAACCGTTCTTAACTTTCCGTCACATTCTAACGTAAACCAACTTTGTGCATGTTCACGTCTCCTCCAGCTGGAACAGACCTTGAATACTTTGACACCGAATAGCAGCTATTTCACTTAATCATCCGCTGATGTAAGTAGCGACAGAATGTAGCATGATGTCAGTAGAATGGCGCTAATAGTCAGCGTCCACAATCAACAGTGAGAACTTTTCAGAAAATGTTTTGTTGTGCAAGGCTATATATGTGTTAACAAACCGGGAACTTTATCGCGACATTGTTTACGATGATTATGAACAGTGGATTTCACACGGTTATTTCGATTTAGGGGAGCTTGATTAAAATATCAAATAGTCTGTTTGTACGTGGTATGTTGGATATTTACTGCCTTGCTTACAGTGTTTTAGGCACACTTAGGAGGCTGCCGACATCTCATTTCACTTTCGACTGTAACTATCACGATCTGCTCAGCTTTTCAGTGAAGCACATGAACAGAATTGGGTATCCCCCGTAGCTAGTGCGTTCTGTAGGTCAATCGTTTTTGTCAAAAGACGCAACAGCCCTCTTGGTCTATAAAAATGTAGTGTTAGGCTGAACAGTCCTACCAACTTCAACAAAATACATTTGAATTTGGTGGATGGCGCAACCTCTCCCGATAGTCGGAAACACCGTTTACCCCAATGTTTTCCAGTGAATATTAGCTCGCTTTTGATAATATTGTAACTGGGTGAAACAGTAAGATTGGATAGAAAATAAAACATTCTTGATTTTTCTTGTTTCATTCCTAGGAGCAGATAGAGATACCTTCAGCAGCAAAACGACAGACATCGTTACTCATGAGACAGGTGACTACGATAAACCGAGCTTTAGTTCTGTTATATTGACTTTAAGTCAAGTTGGCAGATTGCCAGCTGTACATCATGCGGCTTTTTACAATGGGCAATTTCTATACGGTCAATCTCTTCACACTTAAACGTCGCACGTGGCATGGTTCAGGATTTTCGTTGAATATTCGACAATCGACTTTGTTACCTTTAATTCAATGGATTTAGGACAGCAAAAAATTACCTCTCATGTATGATCATCCATGGCTGTACCGTCCTGTCAATCTGGTTGGACACGTAAATGAGTAATTACATCCAGACTACGATAGTAGAAGAATAGATATCTGGTAATGTTAAAGGTTATACGGAAAAACAACTTAAACATCAAATGGATTCTAACGGACGGGCCAACAAGTACCACAATTAGTTTCCGATCTGCTAGTGTCTTGCAAGTACTTGAAGCTGAGGATTCACCTCCCAGATTATGTGAAATGTATTATTATTATTACTATTATTATTACTATAGGTCAAGTGAGGCAGAATTTCATGTTCATGACCCTAGTACTGCTTCGGATTTCCAACCAGAAAGCCAAGTCTCTAATTATAGTGAAGGTTAGTGATCCACTTTTAAATTTTCTGTCACTAATACAACTGAGTCAACTGTTCTGAGGACCAAACATCCGGTACAACAGACATTTCAAAAGAGACAAATCTGTTTAACTCACCCGGAAGATACGACTGCATTGTGGTCGGTAACGGATTTTCCAATGCGGTTGCACATCGTCCTGTGAATTGTTCCCTGGACATAGGTCTATTTTGATAGTCATAGATCGGCGAGCCAATCATATTTGACTGATTGTTTCCCATGACCTTTGTCACTCTTCTGTCAAGTTTATCACTAACGGTGCCGATGGGTTCCAGCTGACTCTCTCCAGGTTGATTACACCATCTCCAGCGGTCGAGTTTCCTTCGTGTCTTTGATCGGTTAAGCTCCGGTGGTGGCGAACCAAACTGTTGATGTCTGGATGGCTCACGAAGTCTATCGTTCAGTTGAAATTTGCCTTGTCTGTTACGATGGCGCGCGATTC